>JABUQX010025848.1:0-25000 GCA_015478945.1 Trachelipus rathkii
AACTCTAAATTTTCAGATGGCTTCTTTTGTTTCCCATTTTGTACTGCAACTTAGCTTAGTTATCTTCGGTGAATTTATATACCTGGTAGGTAGGGTGGTCCGGACCGCAGATTTTATTATATATATTATATTATATATATATATATAGATATATATATATACCTATATATATATATATATATATATTATATATATATAATATATATATATTATATAATTATAATATAATATATATAATATATATATATATTATATATATATATTTGTTTTTTGAGTGTGTACAACCACCACGGCTCACAGAGAAGCGGCCTACTGGGCTGAAAAATCAGCACCATGGAGCGGCCCTGTCATATATATGCTCAGTGTTCAAAGCGTAGAATGTGAAGCAACACAGTAAAATAAAAAAATTGTACCTTGTATATAATAGTCCTAAGATTACATAAAATCAAATGTTATAAAGAATATTCACTCGAAGAACAAGAAAATATGCTAAAATGGGAAGATTCGGACAAGATATGGGATAATCTTCAGTAAGGTGTTATGGGACCGTAAAGAGGAAAATGACGACGCCAAATAAGCCAGATGGGAAAACAATCGGATTGAAGATATGGCGAAACAGATTGAGGGTTGTGGCAACGGAAAAATTTGCAAATGGGGAGGAGGGTTCCGTGACATATAAGGAGCTGGAGTGATTATTAGCGTGGCCAAAGCGAGGCGTGGCAGAGTAATCGACCTCGGTAAGCTCGTCTGGGAGGAAAGACAACAACACAATATTCGGCTTTGTGTTCTAGTGTCGCTCGCGCGCCGAAATCACTGCGTCCAGCAGTGCTTGCCAGACAAGATCGAAAGCGCTTGTTGGAAGAGGCAGGATGTAAATCAGTAAGATTGGGAGGCAAGCCTTGGTGAATGGCATCCGGGAGTTACCTGCGAACAACTTCTGCAAAAGATGGAGGTGGCCAATTTTGCTCTCTGTCAGCGATTTTTCATTGCCAGTACTCCCTACCTGGAGAAGGGTCGAGACATGGAGAAATAATTTGTTTTCTTACGGAATGTGAGCTAGCGAAGAAATTGTCCAAGCGCCCGATACCATTGTGTTTTTAGAATAAGGAGCGCGCGAGCGGAAAAAGACAAGAGGACGGTTTAAGGATTAGAATCGATGAAAGTAAGCAATCATTATTGCAGATGCGATCCACACTGTCCCCTGTTTTAGAGCCGTCAGTAAAACACTGCTGTAAATTTCAATCATGAACTGCGAATGAGAGGAATGATGCTTTTAACAAGGCACCGGATGCTAGATTTGAAAAGAGAGGTCAGAGCCAAGAAAATGGTGGGAAGCGGGCGAATAGCCAAGGTGTGTACCCTTCGTCGTAGGAGAAAAGCCAGCACCTTTTGCAAAGGGATGTTAAGGAAAATAAGGATGTTAGGAACCGTGTTTGCAAATGGCCAGTGAGAAGGATTCTGAGGTATCTCCCAGATATTTGTGTCATGAGCAGATGGTATTGGAGTTTTTGAAAACGAGAGATAGCTTGACACATAATGTATTCTTTCGAGAGAGATGTGACATCACATTGCGCTTCATAAAACTCAAGGCCTCACCTGGCGGAGACGATCGGAAGCTCCAGTGGAGATTTCCGGATCGCCTCATTTTTATGGAAATCTAATAGGTGGTTGTAGTGTTGGGAGGTGTCTGGCCGTTAGACTGGCACAGTCATAGTTGCAGTTTCATCAGATTAGGCGGAGTAGAGGCGTAAAGGGGACTTGCGAGATCAGCACCCCCAAGATTTTTGAGGCGAGATGACGTACCAAGGTCAAGGGCGCGATGACAAGTTGTTTTCAGGTGTTAAATATGCGGTGCAAGGTGGTCTTCTAGAATGATTCCTAGAAATTTGGGCTTGTGATAACAGAAGGCGAACCGTATAAGGTAGCATTTGCTGGAAGAAGGGTGGCAAGGATCTTCGATCCCTTTTTCTTAAAAATCACTGCTGAGGTTTTGGTGGAGAAAAATCGGAGTTACCCCATTGTGAAATATTCTCAATAGCTAAGTGGAAGTTGCCTCGTTCGAGAAATAGTGCAAGCCTGGCACCGGTTATGTATAACGCAAGGTCATCGACAGAGAGAAAAATGACAGCGCTGGTAGAAGTAACGTTATCATTAAAAATCGAGAGCAAATAGCTAGTACACTTAGAACATACCTGCGAAACGCCTTCATCCAGATCAAAGTTGCGTGACAGAATAGAAGAGCACCGAACCTGGATTAATCTGTTTGACAGGCATGGCCTTAAAAGAAGCAGTTGTCCGCGGAAACCAAGCGCATGGAGTTTAAGGGAGATTCCCAGTTCTCCACGTTGTGTCGTTAAGCTTTTTCATAGGTCAAAAATAGACCACTCAAGAACCATCCACCAGTTTGAGAAGGCTTTCCGGAATGTCATGATTCTAGTTTTACCAAGGGTCGGCAGTCGAACGATTTTTTGCGGAAACCAAAACTGGAGTTTGAGAAAGCTTGGCGGCTCTCCAAAACAGGGAGAAAGCGGAAACCATCCAAAGATCAGAATGACAGGTCAGCGAAATTGTTTTTTGGTTGTCCGCCTCTTTCCCAGGTTTGGGAATAGGATTACAAAAGCTGTAGTCAAATAGATGGAAAGAGGAATCGATCTAGATTCTGTTATATAGAGATCCAGCAAAAATGCTGAGGCCGAGGGATGGATTGACGGAGCATGATGTAAGAAATCATGTCTGACAAGGAGGCACCGTCTGCTATTCGCCCAATTGCTGTTTGATAACTCTGCAAGGTGTAAAAAGACTGTTGTTAGGTATGATCTCCCCTCTTGCTGTGAAAAGGTTCTGGCAGTGATGTGTTCAGCTTCTTCTGTTTTGAAAGCTTCAGTGTAGCGAAAAGAACTCGAGGGCCAGCAAAGCTATAACCTAACGCAATCCGCTACTGCAGCAGGAGCGGAAATGCGTCAGTATAAGGCTCAAACGGCAGACTGTGGGTGAGGATCGAGTTGTGGAGCGACAGATATTTCTTGTGTTAAATTTCCGACTAAAGGGGGGGAGTTGTTGCGAGTTAACAGTCGATAGGTAAGTTCGAATAAAAATGTTTGCGCGTGCATTAAATTTCCGAATTAAATATTGGAGCTTAAAAAATAATTAATGTTTGCGGTGGTACGGGTCCTTTTGCGAATTGCCTGTAGAGTTTCTTCATCTCCTCGGTTGGCTATCGCTGCGCACTCTTGGACACCAAGCGGTGCCACCGCCTGCTGAGGAGATGCGGAAAAGCAAGCTTCCGCTGCCGAGATGACGACTTGCTGGAAGAGCGAAATGTCATCAACAGTCGGAAAATCGGTTACTGAAGGGAGAAAGAGTGATAGTTGTGGTCTGATAAAAAGGAGCCACTCCGCTCATCATAGACTGCCAGCTGGAGTTAGATTTTTGCATTGGGCTTGGAGCAACTTGGTACAAGCTCATTAAAAGCTATTGGGTAATTATCACTGCCGAATAAATAATCAAAGTGGGCCAGGTAAAAGCGACCATTAAGGGAATGGAAGCAAAAGGGAAATATCACTACAAGAAGAAGTGTGTGTATATCTTAAACGTTCATATGTAGGGATCCTGTGCTAAGGCATCCCATGGAAAATGGTGTTAGGAGGTCAACAAGGATCTTAGACTTGGACTGCCGACGAAGTGACAGCAGTCGCCCCATAAGGGCTGGCGGAGGTTGAAGTCTCCTAGTATTAACGACCGGAGTAGGGAGCTTTTTTTAAAAGATCAGCTAAGTCGACCTTAGTAATTCACTACTCGGAGCCAAGTAGATTGAGCAGATAGTAAGGTCGGTGGCAAGTGAATTCATGCTGCTACTGCATGAAGTTTGTTGTGGAGAGGGATTGGGGAATAGGGGCGCGATTTGTGAAGATTTATTCCTGCACCTCCCCTATCATTGTCACCTCTTTCTTTAGAAGGTTAGCGACGATTTATATTCCGACGGTTGAGAGAAGTCGCGATGACTAGCTCGGAAGTCCTGTAAACCTATGCATTTTGGTGTACATGTTATTAGTTGAACAAGTTCTTCGAAGTTGTAGAATAGTAGCCACGACAATTCATGAAGGAAAGTGAGCTCATGCTTTGTTGTTTATAAAATGGTTAAGATGATGCGTCTTTTTGAGGACAATTGTCTCTATGTGACTAAGGGTAGTATTGGAGGTAGATTCAAATGAAGAGGAAAGGCTGAGTCGTGGATCTCGATGAGGAGGAGATATTATATAATATATTAATATATATATATATATAATATATATATATGTATATATATATATATATATTAATATATATATATATATATATATATATATATATATATATATATATATATATATATATATATATATATTACCTTCGCTTCCCACTAGATGGGTTGGGTGCGTAGCATGCACGGAAAAGGATAGTTAAGGAGAAGATCATGACGCTACATACCCATAAGTAAGAGCTAGTCGCACTAAAAAAAAATAATAACCATAAGGCTTCACAAGACCCCCCATGGACCCCCACTGTTGCATCTCTTCAATGTAGAGTCCATCCATTGGGCAAGGCTCTCAACCATGTCCCCCTCACAAATCGCCGAAATTCACTCCTATTATGCAGCTTTCTTCTCGTCTTTGCCAAACTCTCATTCCTTTCCCTCAGACATTCTTTTATTGACTTATCCAATTTTTCTTTGGTCTCAAAGACGGTCGATTCCCAGCACACTCACCACTATACATCCGCTTAACCAACCAACTATCATCCATCCATCCATTCCATATGAAAAAGCTATCTTTACACACACACTCGTTTATTCTCATTATACTTTTCTTCACACCACACAACTCCCTAACACGTTCATTCTAATTTTATCAATTCTTCGCACACCTAACACGTTCCTAAATTATCCATCTGAACAGATTGCGCCTTAGATCTATACCTCTTATTCCACACCATAGTTTCACTACTATACATTAACACCGGGAATAACATACACTAATGCAAGCGCACTCAAGACTTAGTCCCTTTACATTCACCAAGGATTTTATTGTACCAGCCACCTTCCTACCATTCACAACTTTCCTATATCACGCTGCATCATCCGTTCCCTTTTCATCCAACAGATAACCTAAATATTTAAACTCGGATACTTGTTACATTTTCTCACCATCCAACATGATTTTAAAATGCGGTCTCTCCTACCCCACTACCATCACCTTACTCTTATCTGCATCCAATCCTCTCAAACTTTCATCAGATTCGCCACTCAGAACCAAATTATCAGCGTTCAATAAGCAGGGCACCCTCCATTCTTCCATTCCCCATCTGTCTTACACTTTCCCCTACCACACCCGCACCTCAAATTTTTTTTACCACTCTATCCCTATTCAAATTTAAAAACCATGGAGACATAACATATCCCCTCCTCACTCCGATATTAATGTTAAACCATTCACTTTCCACTTCACTTATTCTTACTCACACTTAATTACCGTCATACGTACTTTTGATTCTATTCAGAAGCCTATTGATAATATCATATATCATTAACATCTGCCACAGAGCTTCCCTATTAATTTTGTCATACGCCTGTTGCAAGTCCATAAAACCTAAATACGATTTATTCTTTCATTTTCTCACCTTTTTGTTTCAATGTGAAGATTTGATCTACACATCCTCTACCACTTTTAAATGCACTTTGTTCTTCGGCAATCAGTCCCTCAGTCATTCTACTCATACTTTTAAATAAAATACCAGCATATATAGATTCCCTACAAACTAGTGATGCAGCAGATGTCATTTTTTTCGCATGGATTGTAACGCTAAACTCACGGAATCACAACCCAGAGACGATTACAAGGAGCTCCTACAATTGGTATTGGTGTTTGTAGGAGCAATGAGTGGAACGGAAGTGGAATTTAAATTTCCAGGTGCCCTCAGTCATGCCAGGTGGATGGCCAAGGCCATCTATTGTCTGAAGATATTTCTATTCCGGGACAATTCAAACTGAGTCATGAAGAACAACGTGCCTTAGAAGCTGTCTGTATTTTTCTCGTTAGAGTGTATTGCAAAGCTTGGTTCAATGCCCACAAAGCACACTTGGCTCCCAAGCAAGATTTTGACCTCTTGTGAAGTTTGTTGGACTATCAGGAGATTGACAAAGATATATCTGAGAGAGCTCTGGTGAAATTCTCAAACCATTTGTGGTATTTTAATGCAGAATTGGTAGAACTTGTGTTCTTTGATCCCTCAATTTCAGAAGAAGAAAAATCGGAAATGGCGAACAAAGTCCTAAACGACACCGAGACCGAGATAGAAAATTCAAGAATTGTAAACCCCAAATTTCGAAGACAAAAGTTGGAAGAACTGGTTAATGCAGGGTTATCTTCTTTAATTACCAAGGGGACCATGAATTTCTTTGAGGGTTTCCAGATTAACGCAGATTTTCTCAGAGAATCTCCCAGTAGCTGGCCTTAAAATATACATTTTAAGGAAGGATTGGGGATTTTGAAGTCACTAAAGGTCGTTAATGATGTGGCAGAACGAGGAGTGAAATTAATTACAGACTTTAATAACCTCCTCACTAAAGATGAGGAGCAGAAACAATATGCTTTACAGGTAGTACACAAATGCCGAAAGCTGTATCCTGATGTTTCAAAAATCACTTTGAGCAAACCTTTAGAATAGATTATTTCATTATTTTATTCTTTCTTAAAGAATGCAAACGATGCAATGTCACTCTCTTTCTATTAAAATACATTTGAAATATGGTAAAACAAAAAAAACTAAAATGTAGATCGGAAACCCATTATGTTGAAATATATTAAAATAATTCTCATATCATAAGTTCGTTAATTGCAGCTCCTAGTCCACGTTTTGAGACAAAGGCTGTTAATGCTCGGTTCGTACTATAAGTAGCAACAAAATATGTATATAATATCAATTACTTAGAACAATATTGCCTTTGATTTGAGACATAAATCATGAGAAAAAAATGAGGGGTTCCGGAGATACGGCCCAAAGACCGTCGCTTAGCAGCCAAAAAATTCGATTTTTGAATTTTGAATTGAATTTCAAGTTTAGGATCCCAGCGGCACGAGTTAACATGCTCCAATCGTGCTCAAAACTTTGCGCTATCGATAAAATCTGCAGACTGATCATTTTGTGGGGTCCCGTTGACAAAATTCGGGAAATAATTTTCTCCCCCCTATCACTGCTGTCAACCTAATATATATATATATAATATATATATATATATATATATTATATATTTATATATAATAATATATACTATATATATATATATTATATAATATATATATATATAGATTATATATTATAATATATATATATATATATATAATATAGTAATATATTATATATTATATATATATATTATAATAATTATAATATTATAAATTATAATATATTATATATAATTACTATTATATATAAAAGCTTTTATTAATTATATATTGTGAGTATATACTATATATATATACTATATAGTATATTATTATATATATATATTATATATATATATATATATAATATTTATAGTGAGTATTATTATATATATATATATATGATAATTTATATACGATATATATATATATATATATATAGTATATATATAGAATATAAAGAATATATTATATATTATATAATATAATATATATATATATATTATATTATATATAATATTAATATATATAGTATAGAATAATTAGTTAATATATATATATGATATATAATAAATATAAAATATGATATATATATATTATATTATATATAAAGTAGTTAAAGTTGATATCCCGTGTCGTGGGAAAATTTGAATAAAATCCCAGCGGTAAAATGGGGGCGCACTACCCTTCGATTGCGCGACAAAGATTATAAAAAAATATAATAATAAATAATTTAAAATAAAAATAAATAAAATAATTAATTAATTAATACACCTAAAATAAATAAGGGATTAATTAATTTAATAAAATAAAAAATAATAAGAAATAAATAATAAAAAAAGTAAATAAATAAATAAATAAATGGAAATGTTATACAGTATTATTATATCCGTAGTATCGCCCAGCGCAGCCGCCACAGGCTTACGGACCCGAAGCCCCGCGCCCTAGGGGGTAGGGAGGCGACAGCCGCGCCCTAAATAATTAAATGAATCGTAGAAGGTTGAAAATTTGGAGGGTCTGTAGAGGATTCGGAGTTTGGAGACGGACTTGGGAGTAGGATTCGGATGATTCGGAGTTCAGGGCGAACCCCCCGTGAAGGGGGGGTCCCCCTCCTTGAAAAAGAAAGAAATGCATGGAATGCAAAACAGAGGTCTAAGGAGGAATGAAGGAAGATGGCGGAAAAAGGAGGAAGGATATGAGAAGAGGAGTCAGAGAAAGGAAAGAGTTTGGAAATCGCTTCCTCTTCAGCGAATCCGTTTTCACGATGGCCTCCGGTGCTGAGCCGGTGCGGGCTAAGATTAATAAAATATTCGTTTAGTCCCATATTTGTTATCTTTATATATGTTATTGAAACCGTAGATCTCGTGAAAATGACGGTTATAAGTCCGTAAAGGGTGTCTGGGACCTCCCGGAGGGGGTCCCCTCTGAAAAAAAGAAGAAATGCATTGAAAGTTCATAACAGAGGTCTAAGGAGGAAAAGAAAGGAAGATGGCGGAAAAAGGAGGAGGATGGAGAAGGAGGAAGTCAAGAAGGGGAGAAGAGTTGGATTTGAAGAGTCGAGTCAGGAGGAGTCGGGTTGGCATCGGCTCCGGTGCTGGAGCCGGTTGCGGTGCTAAGTTAATAAAATAAATATTCGTTTAGTCCCCATATTGTATCTTTATATATGTTATTGAACCTGTAGATCTTGAAAATGACGGTTATAAGTCCGTAAGGGTGTCAGCTGAGACCCCCAACGGACGGGGGTCCCGACTGAAAAAAATTGCATGAATGCAAAACAGAGGAAGAAGAAAGGAAGGAAGGTAGGATGAAGGAAAGAGTTGGAGAAAGAGTCGGAGTTGCGAGAAGGGCCGAGGTCGGAGTCAGAGGATCGGAGTTTGCACCGCCTCCGGTGCTGAGCCGGTGCGGGTGCAAGTTAATAAAATATTCGTTTTAGTCCATATTTATATAAAATATATGTTTTATAAGGTTGTTAAGCATCTTCAAATGAAGGTTATAAAGTCCGTAAAAAGGTGTCTGGCCCCCCCAACGGAGGGGCGTTCCAACTGAAAAAAAATGCAAGGAATGCAAAACAGAGGAAGGAAGAAAGGAAGATGGCGGAAAAAAGGAGAATGAGGAAGAGAATAGAGGAAGGAAGCATCGGTGAGTCAGAGGAGTACGGAGTTGGTAGCGGCACGGGTGCTGGAGCGGCGCGGTGCCGAGTTATTAACATTCGTTTAATTAATACAATATTTTACTGTTCACATTAAGTGCTTCTGTTTCTAACATGTTTACATGGCTCAATTGCATTGCATCTTTGCAAGATAACCCGTTTTCTAAATTGTTTTGATGGACTGACATTTATATTTTTCAAATCTTCATTTTCTTTTTTATAAACGTAACTAAATAAATTTTTTTTTGTTGCTTTTTATTCAATTTATTTTTCTGACTTTATTCTCTTATACGTTTTCTATTTTACATTTATACTTTTGTGTTTAATTTTTTGTTTTTAATCAATTTATTTTTCTAAACTTTTTTTTTTTTTTTTTGTAAGTTTATTTAACATTTATACTTTGTGTTTAATTTATAATTATTTTTTCGAGTTTATTTTAATTTTTTCATTTGTTTTGTTTTTATTTTTAATTCGATTATTTTTT
This sequence comes from Trachelipus rathkii, assembly GCA_015478945.1. Classification (NCBI taxonomy): domain Eukaryota; kingdom Metazoa; phylum Arthropoda; class Malacostraca; order Isopoda; family Trachelipodidae; genus Trachelipus; species Trachelipus rathkii. The sequence goes on from JABUQX010025848.1 coordinate 9,833, forward strand.
TTTTATTTCAATTTTTATTTTATTTGTTATTTTATGTTTATAGTTATTTATGTTTAAAAAATTTTTTTTATTATTAATTTTTTGATTTTTTTTATTTAAATTTATTGTCTAACTTTATTTTTCAAATTTTTAGTTTATTTTTGTTTCTTTTCTTTAAACATACTACTAATAAATTTTCTCTTTTTATGTTATATTAGCTAAAAAAAATTTGGCATGTTACATACCTATAAAGCAGTTAAAATCAGTTAATCAAACCAGCCACCCCACTCCAACCACCTTTCTGTCCATCTGTGATCTATTGATCTTTGATCTATTGATTCAAGTCATTATTTTGTATAACATAACACAAAACTTTTATTGATCTTTTGTTTTGCTTTTTCTTTATACATCTGTTGATTTATACTGGCAACCCTCTTGATATGTTTTTATGTTTATAACTTAAAATTTGCATTTTTACATACCCTAAATCAGTTAATTCAGTAAATCAGTTAATCAAAACCACCCACCCCACCCTCCTACCCTTCATGATCTATTGATCTATTGATCTATTGATCTTAATGATCTAAGTCATATAAGTATCTTTTTGTATAGCACATAACAAAAAAATAAAATTTCTTGAGTAGTTGTTGTTGTTGAATTGTCACGTTTGTTGTTGAATTTGTAGCAGATTGTTGATGTTGTTGCTTTGTGTGGATTTTGTTTCTTGCGTTGTTGTTGTGTTGTTTGTATTGTTGCTGTTAGTTGTGTAAATATATCAAACGTTCAAGTTGAATGAAACTATACAACACTTTTTCAAACATATCTCTATAAATATTTATATATGTTAAAACTCTTAGCGCATTACATTTAATAAATTGAAAACTAAAACTAAAAATATATCTCATCCTAACCTAACTGACATACAGCATTCATTAAAAAGGACATGGTAACTAAATTAGAAGTTTCAAACTTACCAACAGAAGTCAGCGCTAGCAATCTCAACATAACCGTTATTTACACACGTACAATAATAGTGAATTAAAATAATTATTACTTATTATTTTTTATTATTATTAATTAATTATTATTATTATTATTATTATTATTATTATTAAATTATTATTATTATTATTTTATTAATTTATATATTATTTTATTTATATTTCACACTGATCTACAACACCCAATAACGCAATAGCGATATCGACTTTGCTAGCAGGTCTCCACAAACAAGAACATTGTTGGCTAAATTGCTCTTACCCGTATTATACATACGTATCTTGTTACGCTCAAGGGATTAGCCAATCAGAGAACTGCATTGCTAAGCCATCACGGACAGCCAATGAAATTCGAGGAATGACTCATTAATTTTAATATCTTTTGACACATGCGAAGGGTGACGAGATTTTATTACTTTTGCCCTTACTTAACATCTGTTTTTTATCTTAAAAACCAGTAGTTTTATTATTATTATTATTATATATTATTATTATTATTAATTTATATTATTATTTATTCATTATTATATATTATTATTATTATATAATTATTATTATTATTATTATTATTATTATACCTTATTATTATTATTCGTTATATCAACTATATATGTTATATGAAACATAACAAACCTAACATACCACACAACACAACACACACACACACACGCACACACACAGTACACACACAACACACACACACAACACCAACTACACTAACAACACACATCACACTACACACCAACACTTCACAATAATTATAGACTACTTTTACTTAATACATATACCTGAGGCAATCTTCGTACTAACTTAACTGATCACAGTTAAAAAGAGGTAGCTAACATTGTTACAAAACGTAACCTATTTCACACTTTTTTCATAAACATATCTAACTAACATGATCAATGTTAATTCTCTACATTAAAAACACTATTCGAATTACGTAGCATCTCCTCGAGTATCATTTTCGGATACAACATATCACAAAAACGAGTTCTTTATATACTTAACCAACAAAGTTTTGCTAACATAACAATGTTTTTCACATTAATAAAGCTTAACATAAGCATCATATGAACTAAGAAAAATAAATATACAACGCCAAACTAACACAGGCTTACGCACTAATAAAACTCGAATTAAACAATATAACAAAAATGTTTTCCACACTTAACACCGGTTATAAAGAACTAACTTTTATATTACAAACGTACTTTCACACTTTTCAAAACATATAACTCTACTCCAGAGCGAGTGATCAATGTTAAATTACAAATTAACACTCATCGAACCTCCTAGCTAGCTCGAATTTCGAGAGTATCATTTCGGATAAACATAGCCAAAAAAATAAGTTCTTATTATACTAACCAACGAATATATGCTAACATAACAATGTTTTCACATTAATAAAGCTAACATAGCATCCTATGAACTAAGAAAATAATGTACAACGACAAACCTAACACAGCTTACGCACTATCAAACTGTTAACATTAACAAAGTTCCACACTTACACACCTGTAAAAGTTAACTAACGTGTTAATACAAAACGTAATCATATTCATACTTTTCCAATGCGTTATACCTAACATATAACGTTAATTTATTACATTGACACAGTAATATTTAACAACAATTTTTATCATAACCTTGTCTAATTATCATACAGGACCAACGAATAACTGAAAAAACAACAAAGTTTTAACCAAACGTAACATAAAAATAAGTTGTTCTTTGAATAAAAATATCATAGTAAATTGTAATTAATTTACTGATTTTAAAAGCAGTAAATCAGTAAAATCAGGTAAATCAAACCATCAAACCCTCCCCAACCCTCCCACCACGACCTTTTGTTCTATCGATCTAATGATTTCATGTCATAATTCGAGTATCATTTCGACTAAACACAACACAAAAAATAAGTTCTTTATCACCTCTACTAACCATCGAATATAAGCTAACGTAAAGTTTTGTTTTCCGATTAATAAAGCTAACATAGCCATACCAGAACTAAGAAGAAAATAATATACAACGCCAAACATAACACATCTTAGAGCAGGAATAAGCAGTCAACAGATTAACAAGAGTACCGCCAACTTAACACCAAGTTAAAGCAACAACATGCCCCTCGGGTATGCAAAAAAACGTAACCTAATTCTTACTTTTTCAAGCATAACTCTAACAATGTTAATTTTAATTTTACACTAACATAGTAACATTTAGAAAAAATTATCACAACATGGGTTAATTATCAATACAGACAGCCGAAAAGTATGCTAACATAGTAAAGTTTCCACATTAATAAAGCTAACATGACATCAAACTGAACTTAGAAAATAATGCCCAAAGACAAACATAACACTCTTAAGCAGGCATGAGGAGCAGTCAACATTAAACAAAGTCAGCCACACTTAACACCAGAAAGCAACTAACAGGTATGCAAAACGTAACCCCATAATCTTCTTTTTCCTACTTTTTCCAAACATATTAACGTTAATCTTACGAAGTAACATAGTAACATTTAACTAAAAATTTATCACAACATTTTTTAATTATCATACAAACCAGCGAAAGTAATGCTAACGTAACAAAGTTTCACATTAAGTGAAAGAACTAACATAGCATCAGCTGAACTAAGAAAATAATGCCAAAGACAAACATAACAAATCTTAAGCAGGAATAAACTGTTAACATTAAAGAAAAATTCCATACTTAACACCAGTAAAGCCACTAACATGGTCCTGCAACGATATTATTCTTCTTTTTCAAGTAAACTCTAACATATTAACGTTAATCTTTACACTAACACAGTAACATTTTACTAAAATTTATCACAACATTCGTTAATTATACTGATCAACGAATATTACTTCTAACATAACAATGTACTTCACATTAATAAAGCTAAACATAGCATCAAATGAACTAGGAAAATAATATTACAACGACAACCTAACACATCTTACGCCCTAATAAAACTGTTAACATTAACCAAATTCTGACCCTAAATCAGTAAAGTAACTAAAATCTACAAGCAGAATCGTAACCTTTCACAATATTTCCAAGCATATCTCTAGCATATTAACGTTAATCTTACATTGACACAGTAACCTTTATAAAAAAAAAATGTTGTCATAACATTACCTAACCATCAAAATACCTAACGAGTAAATACGAATAAAGTAAAAGTATTTGAGAGTTATCAGTTTTCAGGTGGCGTGTGGGATTAGAAAACATCGACTCTCATAGATGAAAATGAAATTTTTACGCTTTATTTATTGCATAAAGTGAGGCAATACTTATTATATTTGATCCTCTGGCAGGAATACAAGCATGTAGAAGTCGCCATACGGTACGATTAAATATAAATGACACTTCGTTGGGAATAGCGAAACTCCTCATGGAGATATCAACAACAAGCGTAAGATGCAGGGAGATATGTCATCGTATCAACACAGCGAAAAACTATCCTACTGACAGAAAATAGCTGTTATAAACATCCTTAGAATGTAATGAGAATTTTTCACCATTCAGAAAGAAAGTAACAAGAATTACGGACGTACGAATGAACCATATCAGTCCAAAAGGGGTATATTTTCTCGTTCGACAACAACAACAACAACAACAACAACAACAACAAAACCATTTACAAGCCAATGCGAATATTACTAACCAATGAAGATATGCCTAACGTAACATTGTTTCAACATGAATATAGCTACCATAAAGGCATCACAGCAGCTAGAAAAATAATGTTACAACGACGGGAATCTAACACAACTTTAGCGACGAATAAAAACTGTTTAACATCCCCCCCCTCAACCCCCCGTATTAACAAAGTTTCCACACTTAAACACCCTGTAAGTAACTGGACATTGCATACAAAATAACCTATTCATACGTGAGTTTACCAAACATATCTCACCAATATTAACGTTAATTTCATTGACACAGTATATTTTAGCAAGAATTTATCATAACCTTGTTATAATTATCGTACAGAGCAGTGAAAGTATGGCAAACGTAACAAAGTTTCCACATTATAAATAAAAGCTAACATATAACCTGAAACAAGATATAATGTACAATGACAAACCCAACACACCATATGCACGAATAAACCACTAACATTAAAAAACTTTCGCACTTAACAACAGTAAAGTACATAACACTTCGTCCAAAACGTAACCTATTCACACTTTTTCAAGCATATCTCTTGAACATATCAATGTTAATTTACATTACATCGTTAATATTAACAAAAGTTAGCATTAAACCTGTCTAATCATCAAATACTGACAAAGAATATAATGCTGACGTAACAAATGTTTTTACATCAACTTCGTAACATTTAACAAAAAAAAAATTCATCATAACCTCGTCGTAAATATCATAATCCCAGCGAATAATCGCAAACCTATAACAAAGTTTTAACCAACATAACAAAAAATAACAAAATTTATCCTAACATAACATAAAAAAGTTCTTGAGTAAGAAATATCACAGTAAAACGTTAAATAATTTACTGATTTTAAAGCAAATAAATCATTAAATCAGTAAATCAAACCACCCCATCCAGGGCAGTCCCACCCCGTCGCGCACCCTCCTGTAGATCTAGATGAGCATATATGCAAGTCATATTTTCATGTATCATTTTTAGACAAACATAACATAAAAATATGCTCTTTATATACTAACCTAGAATATAATGCTTAACCAACAAAGTTTTAGCATCAATAAAGCTTACATAATAATAACCACAGGCGGGGTATACTATGATATATATATATAATATAGTAATATATGATATATATATAATAATATGATAAAGGTATAATATAACTATATATGAGTATAGTATAATAATATATAGTGACTATATATATACACTAAAGTAATTATAGTATACCCGCTTTGAGTGTTATGCTTTGTTAGCCTTTTATGTGCTAAAATACTTTGATTGGTTAAGTCATATATTCGTAGGTTAGTATATATAAAGAACATATTTTATGTTATGGTTTGTCTAATGATACTGGAAATATGACTTGAATCAAATAGCTATTAGATTCAACAGTGGGAGGAGGTGGACAGGTAGAGGAAAAGGACTGGCCTGCGATGGTGGTGTTGATTACTTGATGTTACTGATTTATTTGCTTTTAAAATCAGGTAAATTATTTACGTTTACTGTGAGTATTTTTACTCAAAGACTTAATTTTTTGATGTTATGTTAGGATAAAATTTTGTTATTTTTTGTTATTGTTTGGTGTTAAAAACTTTGTTATGTTTGCGATTATTCGTTGGGATTATGATATTTAGATCGAGGTTATGAATGAAGTGTGTTTTTTCTGTTAAATGATTACGAAGTTGAGATAAAACATTTGTTACGTCATGAGCATTATATTCTTTGTCAGGATGATGATTAGACAGGATATTGATTGCTAAACTTTTGTATAATGAATTACGGAGTTAATGTGATAAAATTAACATGATTATGTCAAGAGTAATGCTTGAAAAAGTGTGAATAAGGTTTACGTTTTGGACGAAGTGTTATGTAATTTACTGTTGTTAAGAGCGAAAGTTTGTTAATGTTAGTGGTTTATTTCGTGCATATTATGGTTTGAGTTGAGGTTTTGTCATTGGTAGCAATTATATTCTTATTACTATGAGATAATATTGTAGCTTTTATTAATGTGGAAACTTTGGTACGTTACGTTAGCATAATACTTTCACATGCTCTATGTACGATAATTAAACAAGGTTATGAGTAAAATTCTTTGCTAAATTATTACATGTGTCAATTGTAAAAAAAGGAAATACTGCAGATATATTGTTTGTGATAAAATGTATGAATGAAATGAGGATTTAACGTTTTGATATGCTATAAATTATAGTCAGTTACTTAGCGAGGTTTGATATATAGTGTGGAATACTTATGTTAGTTAATGGTTAACAGTTAATCGTGCTTATAATGTATGATGATGTTAGATTCGTCTATATTGATAAATTTATTTATTGAATAACTTTATTGCGAAAGCTAAACCCAATGAACACATCGTTGCTTTAGAAATGCGGAAACAAATGCCAACTCGTATAGCATATAATATATTACAATGGCGTTAGTTATCTATACAGAAAGCTATCTATTTTGTTACTATGTTTAATTTGTTTAGTTTGTATGTTGCTTGTTGTTGTATGTTGTATAACGAGAATATATACCCTTTTTGAAGCTGAAGTATGGTTCATTATCGTAACGTTACGTGATATATATCTTGTTTACTTTCTTATACTGATATGAGTTTGAAAGAAAAGAATCTTCATTATCAATTATTATAAGTGTTAAATTATTTAATCTGGACACGTGATAGTGACTAGGTATACTGGATACCCGAATTATGATATTTATAGTTGTAGATTTAGCTCTACGCTCTTGTGTTAATACTTCATGAGAGTTTTAGGGGAATAGGTATACCTCTGTATTCCGAGTATCATCAGAGATAAATTAATGAAACTATAAAATGTACTTTATAAAACAAGCCAGAAACACATAACCGCACATGCCAAAAACCCAAGCTCACTCAAGAGGCTAAGTCCCTTTACATCCACCAAAGAGTTAATTTTGCACCAGGCGCCTTCCTACCATTTACACTTTCCTGCTACATTCTGCATCGAGTGCCGTGCTCTGTATATCATTCCAACATATCTCCTAGAATATTTATATTTAGGTACTTGTTCCATGTGCTCACCATCCAGCATAACTTCACACACCGCGGACTCTCCTCAGTCACTACCATAACCTTACTCATCATATATATACGGTATATATATGATTACCGGTATATATAGTATATATATAGTTATATATATATATATATATATATATATATATATATAATCACTGTGATACGTAATATATATATCATAAAACGAAATCGATATATTTCCAGAAATTTGAACATATGAAACATAATTCATATTTAATATTTATTATATTTTATTAATAATATATATATATATTCCAATATTTTACAGTAGTATATAGTACCGGCTATATATATATATATAGTAATATTATTTTTAAATACAAAGTTTTTTTTTTATAATGCTTTTTTATTTAATATTTTTTTAATATTATTGATTATTATTATTATATATTAGTGATGCAATTATTATAAATTAATTATATAAAAAATTAGTTATTATCCCTAATATTACATCATATCTCCACGCGACTACAACAGAAAAATTTTAGCCTTTTCTGAAAATGCACAGACAAGTGAAATACATTCCATGGCACAGAAACTTAATGCACTAAACCAAATTGCTGTAGTCGAATACACTGAACAAAAACATTAATATATGATTGGAGCTTTAAAGAATATACCGTACACGTGAGTTCATGGAAAAGTCCTAAAGTAAGTCCATACAGCTTTATATAAAGGTGGTAATGATGATATCACAAATAGATTTTCCGATTCTGAGTTGTTAAATTTTTGGTTCAGATTCTCCAAAAAAAAAACTCTGATTCTACCGATTGCTCTCAATGTATGTCTTATTCATTTATGTGAAGCCAAAATAATTTGGATTTCTAATTTACTAATAGCATTACAATTATACCCTTCTTAATATAATGATTACAGGATGCTGATTCTCAGAAGAAATATATCAAACTACTCTGCTGTTTTTCAGTGAGCGGATATATCGATAATCATTGTCCTCAATCTACGAATTAATAGTATAAATTTGGTCTCAATAATTTAAAATAGGTTATATATTATTTTAATAAGTGATGAATTAGGTTTAGTTGGAATTTTTATTATATAGAAAAAAAAATAAAAATAAAATAAAGAGAAAAAAAAAAAAAAAACCTTTATTATATGAAGTCAAAACAACATACTTATTACTTTAAAAGTATTATTGACCTGTTTGATTTGATTTTATGATGAAATAATAATTGCTTTAAATAATCTGTGTGTTGCATGTATGTTATGCTCCAAAGGTAGTGTGCGGAAAGGTCTTGAGTATTATACATGTTATAATAAAACTTTACTGAGTTTTATGTTTATATAAGTGAGGAAGATTTAAAGTGTTGAGTATTTATTAGCGTGTGATCTTTGCATCTGTGTTCCTGGCATGATCATTATACGATATATATAGTTAAATAATTGAAGGATTGAAGTATGGAGGAGCTAGTTAGTGTGCGTTACTGTGAACATGAATTTTGTTGTATAGTGTTACTATGCAATGCTTATCATCATTTCTTCGTTTACATGTGATTGGACAAAGTTAAAGCCTATCGAATTTAGATATTTGCAAATCATTATTATTTATTTTTATTTTTAATTTAGTGACGTAAAGCTTAATTTTGTATGGTTATTTGTTTGATGATCATTATGGGTTTGTAATGTTAAATTGTTTAGGTTACATAATATTTAATGAGAGTGGGTTATTTCTATTGATCCATGATGATTTTAAATCATTGGACTGGTATTCAAGTATGCAGTGCAAGCATTTCACTTTGAATTTATATAATGGGAGATGGATTGCTATTTATTTTGGTGGATTTATTTTGATTTATTTGAATAGTTAGGTTTGTGGATTACCAAGGACATGTGATATAAGGAAAGCATACAATATATTATGTACCTTTTTTTATTTAATTTGGAAATGACTAGGAAAGAATTCTAATTATACTTATCACCCAGATTGTCTTTACCTTAAATTCTTGCCTTCTCTGAAATTTATGTGACAAAAGAATTAGAGGAAATAAAGTAGGAGACAAAGTATTATAACTCTGTTATCCCTATAGTGTTCAATTATTTGAACTGCATATGATAAGGTTATTTTTATTAGCTAACATTTTTCCTTTAAAATAATAATAATAATATTATTATTATTATTATTATTATTATTATTATTATTATTATTATTATTATTATTATTATATCTGCCCGAAACAAATATTTTTATTTTTTTTAAAATATTGTAGCTCTGGCATTCATATAATGTGTTTCTATACCATTTTCTTTTCTTATGTTAATTTAGTTATACTTCCCATATGATGGTTTATTTTTATTAAGCTATTTAGCTTTCATTAGCGTGTTTTGTCCTATTTGGGGTCAGCACAGAGGAACTGGTAGGAAATCGAGCTTTGAAGCCGGCTATCCTTCAAACCTGAAGGATAGCTGGCCTCTAAGCTCAATTTCCTACCAGTGCCCCTGTGTTGACCCAGAATAGGGACAAAAATACGTTAATAAAAATTTAGTTTAGTTAAAAAAAAATTTAGTTAAAATTTTATTTTAGGTTATAGTTGAACTTTTTACCTAATTTCATCTAAACTTTAAACCCCATATAAGAATGCATGATAGCAAATTATTCTATCTTCCTAAACCATAAACGAAATTACACCAGTTTCTTTCTTTATATGAAATAAACATTATTTATTGTTATTAAAGTGTTCTTGTAGGAGTTAATGTTAATGGCTATGTTCATTTTCTTTCCCTTTATTATCTCTGCTGTTTAAACCTAGTAAACAAAATTACATGCATTTAAGGAGGGGAAAAGGTTTTAGTAAATAAACATGTCAAGGTAATTTATTTGTATTTATGTATTTTTATGACTATTTTTTTTTCGATTTAAAACATAACTTATTTATTAGAATTAAAATTAATAGGTGTATGGTGAAAATAATCATATGAATTATTTGCAGAGTCAACCATTCAACTGTAGCCATTATCAAGCCTCAGACAAAGAGTAACGAAGCTGCTCAGAGGGAAATTGAAGAGGCATTGCGGAGAGTGAAGGAGGCGCAAAACTCACTTCTTTCCTCCAATATGGACCCTTTGGCATTCCTCGAAGCAGCCACAAAGGATAAGTTTTCACCTTCAAGGTCGAGGTATGTCAATTGATAGCTCAGGTGGGACAGGGTGGCCAACTCTTTGTCCACTGCCGTCATTCTTCCCTGAGGTGTTTCACCTATGTACCTAACCTATTTGCAGTTAGATAAACAGGCACCACTCTCACCAGGTTTCAAGCCCGGGACATTAGAGTGGTAATCCATTGTTGTAACCACTACGTCATTCTTTTTATTCCTCTGTTCCATAGTATGTAGTTAGTTGGAAACAGGTCATAAGTGGAATAAGGTTAGCTGTCATAATTATATTACTTCCTGAATGTGACGACCTGTTTTCTCATTTTTGTTTCGCTAAAAACTTGTTTAATTTTTGTTAGTGATTTAATTATGTTCAGTTTAATCTGTTTGTAAAACGGTATTCAACATTTTGATAAGCTTGCCTCTTTCTTTCTTTTTTCAATCTTTCATTGTCAAAGAGTTCTTAGGCATCTCATCCTTTGCGAAAGAATTGTCCATTTTTACTATTTACAAAAATTTTTAAAACTCTCCTTTTTCTTTTTACTGGTTTTTCATTGTTTGGTTAAACTTTTCAGTAATGCTTACAGATTTATAAAAGTTCACTAGCCTGCCATTTGTTGTATACTAGTAGTTATATTTTCCTTAAACCGCTTGCAAATTTGGAACCATTTGTAATTAAGTATTTAAATAATGATAAAAAAAAAGTTGCATTAGCATTACAAGAAAAAAAGCTATATTCATAAACTTCTAAAAAATATATATAATATATATATACTTTTATTTTTATTTTTTCAGTCAAGCTAATTTTTAAAATTTCACACCTATTTCAATTTAACATAAAAATTAGTAATATTTTTCACTTCACCAATATATAATATTATTTATTGCAAATGATTCGCCTATAGGAATTGAAAGGATCAGCAGTACTAAAAATTTAAAATTTATAAATAACACGATTTGTGAGTGTTCAGTATTCAATATTCTAAAATTCAGATAGTATTATTCGTTAGTGTTCAGATCTTTTAAATTTCTTGAAACTAAAACTACGTTTTTGACATTTTCAATGTGCTTTTTTTATGGGTTCAGATCTCGTTCAAGATCTCGTCACTCAAGGTCCAGATCTAAACGTTCGAGATCCCGCAGGTCAAGGTCACATAGATCAAGGTCTCGATCCAGACGAAAGACTCGTTCTCCTTCAAGGTAATATATATATATATATAATATATAATATATATAATATATATATATAGATATTAATATATATATATATATATATAATTATAATATAAATATATATATATATAATATATATATTATTATTAATATATATATATTATATATATATATAATATATATATATATATATATATAGATATTATATATATATATATATATATTATATATATATATATATATATATATATTATATATATATATATATATAAATATATATATATATATAATATAATAATATATAATATTAATTATATATTATATATATATATATATTATATATATATAATATATATAGAATATATATATTATATATATCTATAAATCTGCATAAATATTATAAGTCTAAGTCTCATCCATACTTTAATAAACATATAGTATCTCTTAGGATTTACCTTACCCCACTTTCGTCTTTTTATTTAAATTTTGATCAAAACTTTTTATATATATATATATATATATATATATATATATAATATATATATATATATAATATATATATATATATATATATATATATATATATATATATATAATATAATTATATATATATATATTTTATTTTAATTTAGGAGTTTGCATTTGTAAAAATTCATGCTGGAATGCGTGAGCAATTGAAAACCAGTATGATGTTAAATATTTAGGTTATATGTTGGATGAAAGAGAATGGATGACTGCAGAGTGTAGTAGGAAAGTTCATGTAATGTTAGAAGGTGGCTTTCTATTATTCCTATGCATTAACACCGATAGCAACATATCCTGACTAGGGTTCTGCATGAGGGTCTGTCTTTACCCAGTGTAGTGTTAATGTATAGTAGTGAAACTATGGTATGGAATATAAGGTACAATTTGTTCAGATGCATAATCTTAGGCGTGAGAAGAATTAATAAAATGAAGAATGAACATGTAGAATTATGTTGTGTGAAAAGTACGTAAGTAAAAGCATTAAACAAGTGGCATGACTGTATGAGATAGTTTGGTCTATGGAAAGAATAGATGCTAGTTGGGTTGGTTGTTAGTGGATGTATAGTTGAGCTGTGCTGCGGAATCAACCAGCTGGGAGACCAAAGAAAAAGTTGTTTGTGTCAGTAAAGGAATGCCTGAAAGAAAGGAATGCCAGTTTGGTAGAGCGAGAAGAAAGGTGCATAATAGAGTGAAATGGGCGGGGTTTTTTAGGGTTATCATTGTTGCCGGCCCAAAGGATATGACCTGTCTTGTGAAGCCGTATGGGATTTTTTTTACTAATATATTTATATATATATATATATATATATATATATTTATATATTATATATATATATATATATAATAAATATATATATATATATTAATATATATATATATATATATATATATATATATATATTATATATAAAATGTTCTGTCATAGTTTGCCTTCTCAGTTGTCCAAAGTGAAAACCAAACAATGTCAGATTCGCTTTTTTCCCCTCATCGCCACCCAGAGTGGTAGCCTCATGGCGGTGGGCAAATTACTCTCAGCAAACTGCCATGTTTTGAAGGCACACTATTTTATAAAATACTGTCAGCTCCTTTTATTATCAATATTTGTTATATTCTCTTGTTGTTGTTTTTTTAAGCTCAATCTCTCCTTCAACTAGTCCTTTCTTAATTTTTCGTAGCAAACTCGGGGAGGGGGCCTTAGCACTCTGATAGCAAAGTTTATTCTAAACCCTCATACTGTTCGCAGTTTATATTAAAAGATATTAATGTAATAATAATATTATTTACCGATTTCTATCTTATGAGTTCTATAATTTTACATTACTGTGATTAATTCTCAGTACAATTTATTATTATATTAGTGAACGCATCGTGCGTAAGGAGGTTGACTCGCCGACTTCATTGCAGAGGACGCTGGTTCAATCCTTCATGTAGCAGTCTGAGCATCTTCCTGGGGGCAAGAATTAAAACTCGGCTGCGAACACGTTGGTGGCACAGGCTTGGGATAGCCGGCCTTAACGTTCGATTTCCTCTAGTCCCCCCGTGTTACCCTCTAAGAAGTAGATAAAGCATTAAAAGAAATTTTTTTTATTATTATTATTGTTGGTCTCCTAACTCTACTCTACCAGTCCCCTACTATCTACGTTTTTTGACTATCTGAAATCAATCATTTAGAGTGATTCAATAACTTTCCTTTGATTAGTGAAGAAACAAGGTGCAAATTTAAGGAAGTGGTAAGAGAATCGGTGTAAAACAAACGCTTCACATTGAAACAAATGATTGAGAATAAGAGAGAGAAAGAATAATAAATTGTATTTAGGTTTTATGGACTTCAACAGGCGTATGACAGGATTTATAGGGAAGCTCTGTGACAGATGCAGGTGTTAGTGAAATATGGTGGTGGTGGTAGGCTTCTGAATGGAATCAAAATTTTGTATGACGATAGTGAAGCGTGTAAGAATAATAGGGTTTAGACTGAATGGTTAATATTAGTAGTGGGAAGTGAGGCGATGATGTGTTATGTCTCCATGGCTTTTTAATTTGTATATGGATTGGGTGAGAGAAAGAATTGGAGGTAGACGGTGGTAAAAGGAAAGTCGTTAGAGCTGGTGGAGAATGTAAGAGAGTGGAGGGTTTCCTGCTTATTGTACACTGATGGTTTTTGTGGTGTGAATGAATCTGAATTAAAGTTTTGAGAGGATTTGGTAGAGGGGTTTGGCAGGGTTGTAAAAGGAGAGGTTGGAAAGTAAATGTAGATAATAATGGAGGTTATGGTTGTGAGTGAGTGAGGATAGTCTGTAGTTGATGTAGAGTGGTAGTAAGAAAGTATTGAGTGGTTGAAGGTGGCTGGCGCAACTAAATCTTTAATAAAATACAATTGGACTAAGTCTAAGTTTCCTTAGGTTTTCATGAAAGTAATGTTGTACCAGGTGTTAATTATAGTATGAAACTATCGTGGTATAATAAAAGGTATAAGATCTAATGATACACTCCGTTCAGATGACAATCTTAGGAGCTTGTTAGGTGTTGAGAAAATTGATAAAATCGAGGAAAGTGAGCGTGTTAAGGGAAATTTATTGTGTGAAGAAGGGGTAAATGAGAATTAAACGAGTGGAGTGTATTACGATG
>JABUQX010025848.1:35000-37525 GCA_015478945.1 Trachelipus rathkii
AACTTTCTCACTCTACCCATTACCTCCTCTTTACTAATGACCTTATCTCCAAAATACCTATTTCTTCTTGCACCATCAAACCCACACACATTCACTATCACCTCTTCATTACTGCCAATATTATGCAGATTTTCGAAGTGTTCTTCCCAACATATATATATATATATATATATATATAATATATATATTAATATATATATATAATATATATATATATATATATATATATATATATATATATATATATATATATATATATATATATATATATATATATATATATATATATTATATATATATATATATATTTATATATTATAACGTCCCCAAAAGAAAGTGTAACTGCATGTCCGTATTTAATTATGTATTAGGACTTAGCTGAAATTACAAGTTATCTCCTTCGAAATATGACCTTGGGGGGAGGTTACACAGCTTTTCCAACGTTTCTTACCTGGTTCATGCAGCAGTACCGGAAGTCATTTTTCTGAAGTGTGTTTAGTTCACGTGTTACAGTATTTTTAATATATCGGTAAAAATATCGATATTTTTGGATATCGATACTGTATCGATTATTTGGCACCTTGTTTCCTGAGTCAAATTTTGGCACCCCTTCGAAGAAGGGGTGCGCCAGACGGTTGCGCAGCAACCGTCGAACGTGTCCCCCTTAGTTTTAGCCCCCCTTTGGGGGTTTTGGCCCCCAATTCGAGTTTTGGCATCGATTATTTTGGTATCGATACGATATTTGTTTCGATTATTTTGCATTCCACAAAGGTCCGTGAGGGATTAAGTGGGATTAAATCGAGCTCATGTAGGTGCCTGCTGTAGGTACCTGTCCTAACTTGAGCTCATGTAGGTAACTGTCCTAACTTGAGCTCATGTATGTACCTGCCCTAACTTGAGTTCATTTTATTTCCATCCACACACACACAAACACACACACACACACACACACACACACACACACCACACATACACACATACACACACACACACACACATACACATACAACACATACACACACACACTCACACCCACACTTACACTCACCCATAGACACTTACGACCACCCATAGACACTTACACCCACCCATAGACACTTACACTTTACACTTACACTTCAACACGAGATTATGCCCTTGTCATCGATTTATTGACGCGATTCATATTTCCTTCGATGTTTTAATGCCTCAGATTTGATGCCTCAGCTTTGATGCCTCAGCTTTGATGCCTCAGCTTTGATGCATCAGCTTTGATGCCTCAGCTTTGATGCCCAGCTTTGTTGGCTCAAACTTTGATGGCACCTTTGTTGATGGTTCAGCTTTTGATAACTCAGATTTATTGATGGTTCATACATTTTGATGGTTTCCCATCACCGTAAGGAGTGTAAGGAGTGTCCTATGGATCCACAGGAGTACCAGAATGAAGTGCCAGGTTAACAGTACTTTTTATGTTTTCACATCGTCCAAAATGATGGACCCTTCAAACTTCATTTTCCAACTTAGGGAAGGGAGAAATCGCAAGGAGCTAGATCTGGGCTGTATGGAGGATGTGGAAGTAATTGTGTTTTTCTTCGCCAGAAATTCCATAATTAAGAGCTCAGTGTGAGATGGGCGCGTTATCGTGGTGCAGCACCAAATCGTCTGCAATGTCTGTTCTGATTTGCTGAACTCGTTTTCGAAGACGCTCAAGACTCTTGTAAAAGACGTGATTTAACTGTCTGTCCGGAAGTACAAATTTCCTTGTGGCACAATACCAGGGTGTCAAAAAACAATCAATTAGTATTTTCAACTTTGGACTTGCTCATACGTGCTTTTCTTCGGACGAGGATAATTTTTGTGTGTGCCATTCCGCACTTTCTCGTTTGTTTCAAGATCAATAATTCAAAAACCCATGACTCATCGCCTTGTTATACACTTTATCCAAAATAATTGGTGTTCCATTTTCGACTCTTCAAGTAATCTGACTAATTTTTTGCCCTGTTTTGCCTGTTCTGCTCCACAGACCAGTCTTTGGCACTAAGTTTTGCACAATTTTCGCATTGTGCAAATGGTTCGTTAAAATTCCATGAACTGCATTTTTATCCAAACAGTTTTTTCTGCAATCACCTCCTTCATCAAGCTTCTAACAACTTCACATTTTTCATTGTTTGGTTGACGAGGTTGGTCTTTCACAGAACGAGGTCTGAACGTTTTCTCGCCCTTTTTGAAAAGCTTTGTGCCACTTAAAACCATAGTTCTCGATAGAGTGGCATCCCCATAAGCTTCGTTTAAAGAAGCAAATGTCTCAGTGGCCGACTTGTTACGTTTTCACAACAGAATTCTTGATAGCGTACCGCTGTCAATATTTACCTGCATCAACAAAAAGGTACAACGAGGGAAGAAAAAAAATTTAGAAAAACACGCCCATACAAACAAAAAGATTATGTGCAAAAACGTAACGGGTTAAACACACGCATACTATAACAGATGTATGCAAGACGACTTTAAATCCTGGTTAAAACTGGTATGGATATGTGGCCTAGGTA
>JABUQX010025849.1:5000-32500 GCA_015478945.1 Trachelipus rathkii
CTTCCTGTGCATTGTTCTAACGGCGACGCTGTTGTCGATTGTTCGAGTCCTTGGCGCGAGTGAAATTTATATTCTCTTATTATTTTGCAAAAATTGCTCAACAAGCATGTTTTGCCCATTTCGGCGTTCTTGACTTTGGTTGGTTGCTCCTGTACCACGAAGCACCCAAGCAGAATGCCATGAGCCCACAGCAGGTGTTCCAACCACCCTGTCCTGTCGATTTAAAATAAATAAGTACGGGTTTTCAAAGCAGTGATATTCGGAGCAGTTAAATTTTTCAAAAAACAGGTCCGTAATGTTCGCCCTAAGCTTGTAAACACAGTTCGGACTAGTGGTAGAGATTCTGTACATTGTCTAACCGCGACGTGTGTCGATGGTTCGAGTCCTGGCGCGAACGTGAATTTTTTTTTCGTCTTTTATTTGCAAATTGTCGCAACACGCATGTTGTGCCCATTATCGGCGTATCTTGACTTTGGCTGGTACTCCTGTAACCCAGGAACAACCCATTGCAGAATGCCATGTAGCCCAGCAGGTGTTCAACCACCCTCTTGTCGATTTAAATACGTACTAAGTTCAAAGCAGTGATATCGAAGCAGGAGATTAGGAAACTGTTCTGATATGGCTTCTTTTTCTGGGAAGGTGGATCGGACTAGTGGTAGAGCTCCTGTACATTGTCTAACGGCGACGCTGTTGTCGATGGTTCGAATCCTGGCGCGAGCGAAATTTTTATTTGTCTTATTATTGCAAATTTGTCGCAACAAGCATTGTTGTGCACATTTCGGCTTTTCTTGAGCTTTGGTTGGGTTGTTCCTGTTAACCCAGGAACACCCAAGCAAAATGCCAGGTAGCCCCAGCAGGTGTTCAACCACCTCCTGTCGATTTAAATAAGTTACCGAGTTTAAAAGCAGTAATATCGAACCATTAGATTAGAAATCTGTTCCGAAATGCCTTCTTTTCTGGGAAGGAGCGGATATTAAATTAAATATTAAATTCATTTTTATAAAAAAAATTTTTATAACCCAATCCAGAGAATCTATTAAAACTATTTTCTCTAAATTGTTAAAATTCGTGGCATCACCTTATTAGCATTATTGCTATCCTTATATGCTTATAGCATCTTGAAATTGTTAATGTCAGCGGGAATAGTCATGTTGGGTATGAGGTATGATTCATCTAGGACGTTGGGGATATTTATTGGCTATTTCAAAAAGATTTACCGCCTCTCCTCCCTGAGGATGTTCTATTTTATAGTTTAGACACAGATATATAATATATATATATATAATATATATATATACTTATATATTAGATATATATATATATATTAATATATATATATATAATATATATATATATATATATATATATATATATATATATATATATATATATATTATATATATTATATATAATATATATATATATATATATATACATATATATATATATATATATTCCCACGCAAACGTAAATAATTATTTTATTCAGACTTCGGCTCCGGCTAAGGTTCTACATTTGAAAATTGATGAGCACTTCATTTGGTAATATATTTTCACCTAATAAAATATTTCTTGAAAAAAAATTTATACCAAAATCTAACTCCGGCTCCGGCTACGGCTCCGGCTACGGCTCCGGCTCCGGCTTCGGCTCCGGCTCCGGCTCCGGCTTCGGCTCCGGCTCCGGCTCTGGCTCCGGCTCCAGATAAGGTTTCTGCACTATTTGTAAATTGTTAAGCACGTCTTCTGGTAATAATTTTTTCAAATTAAAAAAATTTTTCGAAAAAAATTTCATACTCGGCTCCCGCTCCGACTTCCGGATCGATCCGACTAAGGGAATTTGCACTATTTGAAAATTATTCAGCACGTCTTCTAAACAATATATTTTTCTCCTAAAAAGTATTTATTGAAAAAAATTCATACCCAGGTACCCCTCTTCGCTCCGGCTCCGGCTCGACTTCGGCTTCGCTCCGGATAAGATTCTGACTTATTTGTTAAATTGTTTCAGCACGTTTTCTGGAATTAAATTTTTTCACTAAAAAATATTTTATTGAAATTTCATACCTAGGATCGGTTCCGACTCCGGCTTCAGATCCGGGTCCGGATCCGACTAGGTTTCTGTACTATTTGAAAATTGTTCAAGCAAAGTATTTTGACAATAGTATTTTTTTCACCTAAAAAAAATTATATTCTTTGAAAGAATTCATACCCAGATCGGCTAGGACGGACATACACGGCTCCACGATCCGACTTCGCTCGCCGGATGGCCACGTGCAACAAGGTTTTCTAGCGGGCTAGTATATATGAAGGATATCATGTTTTCAGGTCACGTATTGCTGACATAAATTTTCACAAGAAAACATTCGTGCCCTTAATAAAAAGATATATATATCACTTCTCGCGAGATTCACGGTAACTCCGATCCGGATCCGGTACTCAGGACATCGGAGTCGAAAGTGATATGTGTTCCTACATATTTGAATAGATGTACTCAAAAGTATATTCTTCATATAATATATAAAACGTAAAATAAAATTATTTCACATTAAGTAGAAATTATATTCTCTCGCAAACATTAACTATCAAATACCTGATCCACGTGTATTCTCTATACTCACGAAACACATGCTGTAACACGACGGAGGCTCCCCTCTAAAAAAGATAAGCTACAAGACGCGCATAGCGGCTTTCGGATTACAGGCTATCGCTATCGACGTCCTTGACCTTATCGACTTTGCTCGTGCTTCCGGATGTGGCGACTTAAGGTTTCTTGCACTATTTGAAATTTGTTTCAGCCGTCTCGTGGCTCAAGTAATTGTGTTGTGGTTGTACGTGAAAAAATTTTTCCGAAAAATTCATACCCAGCATACGGCTAAGGATCCGGTCCGGTTCCGACTTCGGCTTCAGCTCCGGATCGACGTAATGTACCTAACACTATTGAAAATTGGTCAGCACCCTTTTACTTGGCAATAAAATTTACCCTAAAAAAAATTCTCAAGAAAATTTATTACCAGGATCCGGATCCGGATCCGACTAGTTTCTGCACTATTTGATAACTGTTCAGCACGTCCTCTTGGCAATAAACTTTTCACTTAAAAAAATAATTTTGTTGTGGGAAATACATTTTTTAGTACCAGGGCTTCCGGGTCTCTGACTTCCGGATTTCCTGTTCCCCCGCTCCGAACGTCGGCTTTTGGCTTCCGGATCCGACTAGGTTCTGTTAACTATTTGAAAATTGTATCAGCACGTCTTCTTTAATTAATTTCACTCGCTAGAAGAGAAGAATATTTCGTTGGAAGAAGAAATTTTCAATACATAGGATCGGATCCGGAATCCGGCTCCGAACTTCGAACTTCGGCTCCGGTCCGACTAAGGTTTCGGCACGTTTTGAAAATTGTTCAGCACGTCTCCGGGCAATAAATTTTTTTAGGTGCTAAAAAAAATATTTTTCTAAAAAAATTATATACCCAGGATCCGGCTAAGGTCCGGCTCCAGATCGGACTTCGGCTATAAATTTTCGTAGAGTTTTTCAACTATTTTAAATTGTTCAGCACATCGTCTGCCAATAAATTTTCACCTAAAAAAATATTTCCCGAAAAAAAAAATCATAAGCAGGATCCGACGTCGGATCCGGCTCGGATACTGCTCCGGATACGGACTTCGGCTGCGGATCCGACTAATTTTACTACGATCTATGTGAGCGATTGGTGTGCGGATAAGGCGTGTTCTGTGGAGATAAATTGTCGGATCTAGGAAAAATGATGTCTGAAGAAAATGCATTACCTCCAGCGTGATTCGCATTCCGGCTCTGACTTCGGCTTTCGCTCCGGATCCGGATTCGGGTTCCGGATCCGACTAATGCTTCTGCACTATTTGAAATTGTTCGGCACACGTCTTCTCACAATAAATTTTTTTCGGACTAAAAAAATATTTCCCCGAGAAAAATTCATACCCAGGATCACGCTCCGGATCAGGTTCCGGATACGACTTCGGCTTCGCCTCCGGCTCCGGATCCGGCTAATGTTCTAGACTATTTGAACATTGTTCAAGCACGTCTTTCTTGAAAACATTTTTCACCTTCAAAAATATATTGTTGAAGAAATTCATACCCAGATCCGGTATGCCGGGGATCCTGCTGCTTCGCACTGTCATACGGTGTGCGGCTCGGATATCGACTAAGGTTCTGCCTATGTTTGAAAATGATGGTCTGACTATACTGTGTGCTGGACAGAATAACAAATGTATATATACACACACGCTAATAAAAGAATGTTCCAGAGAGTAAATCTTTCCGTCAGGTGATCCACAGAGCTCCGGATACGGACACGGGTATCATGGCTCCTCATAGAGAGCTCGGATACGACTTCAGAGCTTCCGCATCACGTGAAATACCGAGTGCACTAAGTTGCTTGACGGACTGCGTATTACTATAAAACACCAAATCTGCGTCAGCAACGTCTTCTGCAATTATATTCTCTCTCACCTAATACAACAATGATTTTGTGAGAAAAAACTCTGGCATACTCCATGGATACAGAGAAAGTACGTAATCCGGATCCGAGGCACTCTCTGACTTTGTGTACGCGCTCCTCAGAATTCTGGCTGTTACAGCGTTCTCTCTCAAACTAATGTGTGAGAGTAAGTGTGTCAGGCAGACCGTCGTTACTGTAACTCATTAAGAAGTTTTTCACAAATCAAAAAGTATACCACATGCACAAAAGATTCCATTATCCAAGAGAAGTCGACACGGTTGTCGTTTATACACTGTGGATTTCGGTTATGAGAATTCGTCTTCTAGCTTCCGGATCCGTGAGACACTACACGAATTCTTACATGAAAACTATTGTGAAAACACCAACTGTTGCAGCAAAAACCACCTTTTATTGTTCGAGTGTGGTGTGTGGTGGAGAGAGTGAGTGTTCGAAGATAATTTAACAATTATTATGTTATTTTTATATATACCTCTTATATATATATATATCAATGAGTGTTGTATATTTATATATATTATATATATTGTCAAATCAATGGTCAGTCTTATTTATTGTTTAGATGACCATAAATTATGCTTCCATTAAAATGGAGTTACGGAATATATCTTTAACAAGTTATATATATATATATATATTATGGTTAATATATTAATGATTTATTCCAACCTTTATCCAATCATATTTTACGAAATTATGATTTTTATAAATAAGCATAAAAAATTTGGAAGTCACAGGTATGAGAGTTTCTCTATCTGTTAATCTTTTCGCATATTTTTTAAATTCATTAAATCTCATATCTGCTGTATTCCCCAGAAGACATAATATAGGGTTATATAATTATATTAATGAGATATATAAGTAACGTATATATATATTTTAATGATTATTATATTTTTTAATGAGAAATATGTGTAGTGTTTATATATAATTAGATTATAATAAATACTTATACTGTATATACTTTATAGTGTGAGATATATAGTTATGTATATAGATATTAATGATTTAGTATGTATACAGATAAATAATTTATATTTTATAATATTTATATTATTTAATTATATTAACTTTAGGGTGCTGGCTTTAGCCGTGTGAGAATAAATTTTGATAAAATGAGGATCATTGAACGTATAGAGTATTTGTGTGGTGTTGTGAAAAAAAAGTGGTTAATATTAGAGAATAAATGGAAGTTACGTTGAGTGAATTTTTGGTGGGAAAGATATATTATTATATTTTGGGTGTGGTAGTGTGAACACCAGGCTGGAGAACAGATGAAGAAAAAAATGGAGACGTCAGTAAGGAATTACCTGTGGAGAGAATGTGGTTGGGCAGAGGTCTCGGAGAAAGAAAGGTGCATAATAGGGGAGAAAGGCGGGGTTTTTTTCACCTGGAAGAGATGAAGAATTTTTTTAAAAAATTATATTCAATAACTCTTGGCTAGCGGACCTCAATGTGGAGCCTCCTCGGTTTCCTCGGACTCACTCTCTCGCGCCTCAGGCCTCTACGACTACCACGCACCTGTACCATATAGGACTTACGGAACTCTCTCGCTATCGATAGCCGTCTCTCTGGATCCGATAAGGTACTCTCATGAGCAACGTCTGTGTGAGATACTCTCGCTCTAGATATGATAATTTACTTGGGCTTCAACTAGATTTCTTCTTACTCCTATTACAACTGAAATTGTACTATTCTTGAAAAAACATTTAATACACCAGGATCACTGTGACTCCTGACGTATCACTCGGCACCAGCTCTGCCCGGCTGCGGCTCCACGGCTCGCGCGCTGGCGGCTTCCGGCTTCGCTCCATTTATCTGACTGAAGTACATGTTTCAGTGGTAGATGACTCACAACTTATATACATACTACGCATTTCTCCTTTATAATTAATCACAATTAAAACTTTTTTTTTCCATTCCATTACATCTCAATTTCAACAAAATTCTTCACCAAATGTTTAGAACATGGTCGGATGATATTGAATTATTTTTTTAGTTCGTCACTCTTCTAAATACAAACTCATACTCAAGTAATCTTAACAAAACAACTTCATTATCGAATCTTTTATTACACCATCTAATCTACATCGCATGATATGCTCTCAGGACGAAATATTCTCTAAAATTAATCTGTAATAGATAATTGATATATATATCTACACACAAACATGTGAAAATTTTGATTTTGACTTCAAAAAAGTGGGGGGTCCGGGAATAAAGTCTACTCCTTATGCATCTCAATACTCCCCATTCTAAATCAACGTTACACATAACGTAAACGAACGTAACCTAAGGTGATCAAAATTTCAATTAAAAAAAAAAAATTTATGTTACCTCCCGCAAGTAGTTATAGATATCCTCAAAAATTCAACTAAGGCCTTGATTCCTCAACAGACTGTTCTCAATCTCTATCCATAATCTTGTCTCTCTCTATGTCCGTGTACTTTTAAATTACTCCATGTACTAAGAAACATATTACTATAATATATCTTACAATATCCTAAGAGTCTATTGGTATATGAACAATCTTGAACTCTCATTTAGTCCCTCTCTTTAGTCCAACCATATACCATTGTCGCATTAAGAAAGTTAAATAAAACTCTTGTGAGTTCTATAATTTCAATTTCTCGTAAAACTGTGTAAATTAAATTCCATTATAAAATTATAAAACCTTCTTGAATTTCCTTAATTGTAATTAATCTATAAATATTAATATGGATTAACATGATTTATCTTACCGAGCCTAAATTTTTACTATTTTCATTATCTACATCCAAACAAAACCACACCAACAAAACGACTAATCCGTTAATCAAGACACTATCAATTAAACAATGATCTGACCATATATATTAATATTAACATATAATATTATAACCAAATAATTGCCCTATACTTATGTATTTATTTATTAATATATAACCTCGAATATATTGATAATCACTACTCCTCTCATATCTCCACTACTAATATGACTATTTGTTACATTTACCTTACTTCTATCATTTAAGTAATTCACACTCCATTAATTTACTACTCTTTGCATAACTAAAATAAAAATAAATAAGTATAAGGGTTTCTTCATTTGCGTCCAGATTATTCAGTTTGATCTTGTTCCCACTCAACTGATTTATTTTCGAGCTCCACAACTTCCATTAAAACCTTGTGTCCCTTACATCTCACTCGCAATTCTTCTCCCTCCTCCCCTGTCTCTTTCCTCTCCACCAGGCCCTCCACCCACTTAATCTCAAACATAATGATCTTATATTCCATCTTGATTCCCTCACTGAAATTTAATATATAATATATATTATATATATATATATGTTGTATTTAGTATATATATATTATTTATATATATTTAAAATATATATATATATATATATATATATATATATATATGTATGATATATATATTAATACCTATATATTGTATATATATATATAATATATATAATATATATATATATATAATATATATAATATATATATATATATATATATAATATATATATATATATATATATTATATACATATATATATATATATACTTATTAAATATATATATATGATTTAATTATATATATATACTATATATTATATAAATACTATATATATATATAGATTATATATATACTTAATAAATATATATATATAAGAATTATATATATTATATTATTATATAATATAATATATAATATATATATATTATATATTAATATATATAATAGATATATACTATATTATATATATATATAATATATATATATAAAGAGAAAAGAGAGAGAGATATACCGGAGATAAAAATAAAGAATATAGAATAATATATATATAGAGATTAATTATATATATATATATAATGAATATAGTATATATATATATTAATGATATAGATATAAATATAATATAATAATTAATATATTATTTAATATATACTAATAGATATAATATATATATATATATAATTATATTATATATATATTATATAATATAATATATAGATAGATTATATTATATTTATAATAGTATATATATATATATACTATTAATATATATATAATATATATATTATTAGGACTGGGTGTGTAAATATACTTTTAGAATATTGAAGGGTTTTAAAGTTATACTTAGGTTATTAGGAGTAAATAGGAATTAATGTATTATATAATATATATATATATATATATTATATATATATATATATGAGTATGGTGTTAATAATATTATTCATATTATGTATTACTATACAGGTAAGGAATTAAAGTTAACTGATTATATATATATATATATAAGTATATATATATAGGTAGAATAAGGTAATATATTAATATTAGTACGTAAGGCGGTTAAATTTCAAGTTAGTAATATGTAATAGGAAAACTATATTATAATATATATATTATATATATATAGATAAGATGAGTATAATATATATATATTATATTAATAGACATATAATATATATATAATATATTATATAGTATTAATATAATATATTAATATAATAAATATATATTATATATATATATTAAGATATATTATATATAGATAATATATATTATATCATAATATAATATATAGATATATAATATAGATATAAAGATAGATATATTAATATATATAATATAAGCAGAGTAATAATAGTAATAACTCGATATAGTAATTATAGAATATATATATAAGAGTAATATATATATATAATATATAGTATAGATATATATATATATATATAGATAATATGTAATATTATATTTATATCGGGTCATTGTATAATTTTTTCTTACGTTACTTTGGTGTTTGTTAATAATTGAAAAAAGTTATAAATATTACCTCCATAATAGTAGAGAAAACAAATGATATTCAATAATTATAACAGTGAATTGGTGAAGCTCGAGATAAGTTTTTTTAAATTCTTTCTTTTTATTTATTTAAATTAAGGATTTTAAGTTTATTTTAAAACTTAATTGTTATTTTAAATTTTATAATAACATGTCATGTAATAGTTGACTGATCTAAGGAATATTAATAAATACGATTGTTATTCCATTATTTTAAATTAATTGTTATTTATATGTTTTTATGAGGTGTACTTGTAAAGAATGTCATAAAAACAAGATAAATTAAAATTGAACCACTGAGATGTGTTTAAATATTTCAATAACTATTGCTCAAATTATTTAACAAGTAAAAATTTTTTTTTCTTTTTATGATTTAATTCATTCATTGATTCCTTTAGGTTACGTTACGTTATGTTTCGTTCTAGATATTAAGGTAGGAGACTTTATATATCCTCGGAACCTAAAATATACTATATATATATATAATTATATATAATATATATATATTATATATAAAAGTAAAACTACTACTTTTAATACCACTTTTGAAAGAGATCCGGAAAGATCACACCACAAAAATATTTCACAATTTTTCTTTTTGATATCAACTCTAGATCTTATACTACGAAAAATTCCTACCTGAACTAACTTACTCATGGTGATTACTACTACTTTTGTAAATTTATTTATTAAAAATAATTCCTCTAAACTTAATGGTTTTTTTAACTTAACTCTGAAACAACAACAGCATTTGGCTGGAAAAATAATGAGATAATTTTTGTCCTTTACTAAAAGTAAATAATAAATTTTCAAAGTTCCACACAGTCAAAAATATATATTAATTTCAGGTATAATATAGGTGACTATATAGAGTTAAAAATAAATAAAAATAAGTTATTTATATTAATAAAATATAATAAGTAAATAAGAAAATACTAGTTATTTTTGTTCATAATTATAACTCTCATAAATCTCCACCCATTCACTATACGAGCATATTTATCAAGTACAAATTAATAACAAATGAGTGAAAACAACAAAGTCATTGAAGGGCGAGCACACACAAGAAACGAAACAATAATAATAGCCGCAGCCGGCATTCTTACCTTAAATTGACTATGAATCTTATGGTAACCTAAAATGTATGTCAAGGTTGAGTGAGTTAGTAATTAATTATTTATTATATAGAAATAATATTTTATATTAGAATAAAATAATAATATAAAAATTTAATTTGCCAAGAAAACGTACTGAACCCAATTTTCAAAATAGTGCAGAATCCTAGAGTTCGGATCCCACTCGAATGAAGCTCGGAATAATACCTGAATGAAGCTCACAGGAATATTTAGAAGCATCACAAGTGAGAATAAACCACGGAGGTGAGTCCG
The DNA here is from genome assembly GCA_015478945.1 of Trachelipus rathkii. Taxonomy (NCBI): domain Eukaryota; kingdom Metazoa; phylum Arthropoda; class Malacostraca; order Isopoda; family Trachelipodidae; genus Trachelipus; species Trachelipus rathkii. Next base: position 15,717 of record JABUQX010025849.1, read on the forward strand.
GAGCCATGTGAGCGAGATGACTCACATAGAGTAAGACAGAGGATAAGTCACAGAGAAAGTCACACGTGAGAGAGAGACTTGTAGCTCCAAAGTGAAGTTATATATAAATATTTTTTAAAAATAAAATATTTTTTTAACGATATTTATTTATATGTATTATTTTTTTTTTATGTAAGCTTTATGTTTAAGTAATAATGAGAGTGTAGGAAAAAGTTTTATTCGCCACAAAGATAAGACTGATATGCTAGATACACAATAGTTTATACTAATATGTGAGCAAGAACACATTAATTAGAGTCTCAGAGTGATCCTCAGATTAGATAGCATGAAGTCCAAAAGTTATCAATAACAACACAGGACCGGAAGCCCTGAGATATCAAGTAATAAGTTATGATAGGTAATATTAAATATATTATATCACATGAATGGAATAATATTATTATTGTGAATAAACTCGAGGGCATTTACGTGAAAGGAATAAGTTGAATAATAACAAAAAATACAAAAAAGTAACAAAACTATATCAAAAAAATATATTAAGTTTCAGCACAAAAACCTATACAGTGACCACACGAGAGCGTGGGAAGTCCGACACTGGTCACATCAAGAGCCGGAGTATCCGGATCATTTCGAGTATCTGAGTATCAATGATCTGGTTGTCAATGAATCTCCTCATAAATAACTCTCTCTATTAATAATGAGGGATAAAATGTCTATTTTCAACAAGACCCTGCGCTAGTCTGAGCAATTGTTCATAGATAGGTGTAGAAATACAACTATAGTCGAGAGACGAACTCGGAAGGTTCGTGAATGCGCGTAAGAGTCCTCGTATGTGATGCACGTTCCGGAGCCATACTCCACCCACGGACTGCACAGTACTATCTCGGAAGCTCGGCTATCGATGATGCGGAATGTCATTTTTCTCGAGTGTGAAACATATTTTTTTTTATTTTTAGTCTAGAATTATATTATCAACGAACATGACGGACGTCTGCAAGAACTCGCAATTCTCTTCATTTGCTCAGCTCATATGACCCGTTAGTCAGATATCCACTCACGGGTAAAGAGTCCTCGAGTTTTAATAGTCTCACGAGAGGTAAGCCCGGATCTGGCCATCACGAACTCCACTAGGGATGATATGAGATATTTATCTTTCAGAAACAATATTTTTTAATGAGGTGAGATCATTAAATAAAATGCATATGCAATGAAGAGCTGTATCCCGATCAGTGTTAATTAAGTATTGAGTTTTTCCATGAATACAACTACTGAGTATCACTATTTAAATTGAGTCTAGAAACATTAGTCGGATCCTCACGGTTAGCCAGAAGCCGAAAAATGACCACACAGAAAAAGAGTTCGAGTTATAATTCACATTAATATACAATCTTTAAGGTGGTTGATTGTTTTAAGTCTCCTACAAAGTTTATTCACACCACATATGCTGGACCATTTTTTTATATGATAAAATTTATATGTGAACAGAACAGAGCAACCGTGCGAACACACATATTTTCAAATAGATGCAGGATAAGCACTATGATATTTCGGATATAATCACACGAAATAGACTCCTCACACAGATATCGAAATGCACGAATAATAGCACACTCCGGAAAGACCGAGAGTCCACAAGAATGAGACGGAATTAATAATTGCGAAGGAAGATCAGACTTAAGTGAATAATTAATAATGAGATTAATTAATTATCTTCACTAGAAAAAAATAAATATAATTATATCGTATAATAATAGTGTGAAAAAATAATTTATCTCACAGAGAATGACAGTTATTAAGAATGAAAATTCAAATTTAATCAAATAGTTGTAGAAACATTAGTCGATAATCCACGAGGTGAGCACGAAAGTCAGATATATACCGTGAATGAACTAAGATTATCTCTCACTGGTGAAAGAACTCTGTGAAATACGCCGGATATACAATACATCGAGAAATCCTACGCTATCGATGTATATTTTTTTTATAAATGGAAAATAATTTTTTCTTAGCTAAGTACAAATTTAGGATCAGTGATAGCATATCATGTGTGGGACGTCCCGGACCTTCACACCATTTAACTCACAATTTAATATCTAGATTATGAATGTAGAAACATTAGTCGGATATAAACAGAGTGGCTGAGTAGACACACACACGAAAGTGATTCGGATAATAAGTAGAGACACTCACACGGATTCCACAATATAGACCTAAGAGATCACTGGTTATAAAAATTTTTTATGAAAATAAATAAATATTATTTATATTAGATAAATAAAATATTAAATTAGCCATAGAGATGACGTGAATAACTTAAACTCAAATTTCACAAAAATATAGATAATAATGTCACATGAAAAACCTTAATTAATAGTCCGGAATTCACAGTAGAAGACATCGAAATAGATTCAAGAAGTCGGAGCGGAATCACAGTGATATCGATTGAATCCATATGTATGAAAATTTTTCACAAAAATAAACTATATATATTATGAATTATTAGAGTAAAAAATATAAAATTAAAAAGAAGAAATAGATGGTCAATAATAAATAATAATAATTATATTATATATAATTATTATTTCTGATTACATTATTTTCAAAATTAATTACTCACTCTCAAGTATAACCTTAGTTCGTGGTATCGGATATGACTCTCATAATAGACTCACGTAACGTCTGGAGAGTTTATGAACTAGATGATTATGATTATTCATATGTCGGAAGCTCAGAGCCACTTTGATTGTACTTTGAGAGATAGTATTACACTTAATAATTTTATACTTAATAAAAAATATTAATTATTTATATTAACGTAGATAAAAGATATATCTCGCCACATAGAATGGACACGTAGAAATAATAATACTGAAACAAGTTAATTACATAATAGAGAATGCACAGAGAAACTTATAATAAGATTACGAGTGAATAATACCTCAGAGAAGAATCATAACGTGAAATCATCTTGGAGAGAGTAATTAATCAATTATCACTTGAATTGAAATAAATTTATTAATATAATTAGAAGTAATGAATGATAAAAACTTTATATAAATTATCATGAGCCAGTGAAAGATGTATGAAAAGCAATTTTTACCAATAAATAGTAATTGTAGGCTAAATCATTAAGATGCGAGAATACGCGAAGGGGGACTGAAGCCTCGAAAGATATCGAACAAATTATATGAGGAGAATACAGTATCCATATAGACTGTAAAATTAAATGCTGAGAGTATATTAGAATTATTTATTGTCTGGAATAATTATTTTACGTAAAAATTTATGCAAGAGGAACGTGAAAATAATAAAATAATAATAATAATAACTGAACACTCAAAATTTACAAAATATAGAGGCACAGAAATCCATTTAGTTACTCAGATTCAACAGAGTGAGCACCACTAAAGACCACGTAGATTCGAATAGATTATCAGTAAAAAGTGTACTGTAGATCACTGAAAGAGTACATTGAGAGAGAGTATACGAATACCGTAACTCCCAGATGAATATCACGGATCCATAATTAATTAGAGAGTGGATAAATGAAAAATTTTTTATACAATAAAGAATATAATATTTTTAGGTATAACAAAATATTTAATAAAAGAATGAATTAATAATAAATAATTTTAATTATTTTAGTGTGAATAATTAATTAATTACAAAAAACACAAACATATTTATCATAAATTAAAAGAGAGTTGAGCTGAAGATACTATATAAGTCAGTGAGAGGAATCCACGAGTAGACTCGTATCCGAGAATCTAACTCAGAGGTAATATCAGAAGTAGAGCACTACATGAAATTCCTAGGTGGATTAAAATTATTTTATCAATGGAAATTGTATTATATTAATTATGTAGTAATTAAGTAAAAAAAATTTAATTGTACGAAAGATCAATGAATAATAATAATTCAGAGAGTAGAGAAACAATTTTCAAATATAGATGCACACATCAAGTAACTTCCAATTAGTCGTATCACACTACACTCACACTCAGAGTAAGAACCTCACACGTAAAATTAAATAACTCAGAAATTACGATAATAGATATAATGAGATAAAGCTCGAGAAAATAAATATTCCTAAAGAATCCACGAATTAATCAACTGTAGAGTGAAAATAATAATGTAGATTTAATAGTAATTTATCTTCATGAGAATAATAATTTATATAAAATAATAAATATATGATATATCAATAACTAATAAATTCTCTGGTTTCTTTATTTAAGACAATTGAGTTAATAAAAGTCGGCAAATACAATCAAAAATTTTATCAAATAGATAAATCAGAAACCTTAGTTGATGGAAGACACACGTAATGCCGAGAAATATGAAAACACTCGGAAATAATAATAAGTTCGGAACCGGAATATTACTAGGTATATAAAATAGAATAAAAAATAATAAATATATTATTTCCCAATATAATAATATTATATATAGAATAGTATATAGAATGAAATCTGATATCACAAAGATAAAAGTGAATAAACAAAAAATAATTGAAAATAAAAAAAGTCTGGCATAGCTAAGTAAGAATGACACTTGATCATTTTTTGTTAACTGTACAGTACAAGTCAAATACTCTTATAAGTTAACTCACGGAGCTCGAAGAATACACTAGACTTCTTAGAAGGAAAGCGACTCTTGTTTGCATGGCAAATAGTAATAATGAAATATTATTTTCATTTAAGATAGGACATAACTTGAAGCACAACCTCAAAATTCGCTATGTGGAAATTGGTACTGAAATCTCTACATATTATCAGATGATAATAAAATAAATAAAATATTTATACTCTAAATACAAAAAGATAGAGAGTGAGGACACTCAAATTCAATAATTTATATGTAACTCGGAGATATACATCGGATCTCGGAGATAATTAATAATAATAATAATAAAAATAAATAATTTTAATAATAATAATAAAATTAATAAATAGAGTTAGAGTAAGTAGACGCGATGAGAAGCGAAGTAATGAAATTATTTTTCGAAAATAGATTATTGAAATTTTAGAAAAATAAATTATTATCACTAGAGAAGACGTGCTTTCATTATATTAATAACTAAGGCACAGTAATGAAACTTCATTAGTCGGTAAAGCCGTAGCTATGAGGCCTCAGGTAGACCGGAGCCGTAAAGCCTGAGTACCGGAAGCCGGAGCTCAGAAGCCTGAGAGCGGTATAAGGCCGTATATTATAGCGGAGCCGTATAGTCAGGAAGCCGGAGATTAGTATTTTGGGGATATAATAAATAAAAAAAAAAAAAAATAATTATTTTTTTTCTCAAACGAATACCTAGAACATTATCAATGGCCTTTTATAGAAGATATTAGGGTAGGCTGGAATAGTGCTCATCAAATTCAACAAGATATGCAACGATAATATACACTTAGCCGGTGAGCGATAAGTCTGGAATATAATAAATTATTACGTTTAGCGTGCGTGGAATAATTATTAAATATTATATATATAATATATTAGTATATAATATATAATATATATACTAATATAATATATAATAGTTATATATATTATATATCATAATAACATAATAACTACTACACAAATATATATATATATATAGTTATATATATAATATTAATATATAGTATAATATATGTTATTAGTAATATATATATAAATAATATATAATATATATATATTATAATTATATAATATATGATATTATATATATATTAATATATACCTATATATATATATATATATATTATATTATATATTATATATATTATATATATAATATATTATAATATATTAATATATATATATATATATATAATATATATATATATGTAGCTCATAAGGTCTATAATAAATATTAGAACTATACTTCTTAAGGAGTATGAGGCGGTAATTTCATTTCTTTAGAAATTAAGCAATAAATAATCAGACCCAACGTTCATTAAGATGAATGATTCATACCTATTCGTAATTTAAGTCCTATTCAAGCCATTAACACGTGATAGAAAAGCACAATTTCATAAAATGCTAATAGCATAATAGGATGGCCATATGCTATAATACGGTGAAATGCACGGAATTATTTTATGGCAATTTAGAAAATAGTTTTTATAAATTTCATCTGCATGTTAGAAACTTTATGTTTGAATTATTTAATGAAGAAGTTAATATTAGAATTTTAATATCCGCACTTCCCAGAAAAGGAAAGGACTATTTTACTCACGGAGATCAGATTTATTTCATAATATCTAATGGTTCTAGATATCTCACATGTTTTAAACTTCTAAGTATTACTTATTTAAATCGATAGTAGGGTGGTTTGTGATATCAAACTGTGGGGACTAGTAAAAACCTGGTCATTTCTAGCTTGTGATTGAGGTTCCGGGTTTACAGAAATCAAACCAACCAAAGTCAGAAGAGCCGAAAATGTGCACAACATATAGCTGTTGTCACTCACGACTAAATATTGCTTATAAAATGGCTTAGGCAGTATTAATAAAATATTTCTTAGCTTTATCGGCGCCAGAGAGCACTCAGTCTAAACTCCTCACACTTTAAAATCACGTTGTTCAGTTCTCCGTTTAAGCCAACACACTCGGTAAACACATATAATACTAGCTCAATCCTACTAGTCCTAGCAAAGCTCTCACTATTCATACAGTTATAAAGGCAGAGGATAATCATGCAACAGGTTGATTCATAATCTCACGTCGACAATAATAATTGCTCTATCTACTACACACACAGACTGCTTCTAATCATCATTTAACTGCTAATTAATATTAAGAAGCATACGCATCATGAAGGAAGTAGTAGTGACAATTTAACAAGGCCAATAGACACACGCGAATAGGAGTAGCATTGAGCCCAAAAATGCTTAGATAATAAAAATATGAATGGTGAATTATACCTGGATAGATTTAACAAATAGATAAAGTAAATTCACACTAACTTAAGTCTCCACAATATAGTCACTAATTTTTGAATGGCTGTATTTTTAAAAACAAGCACTAATAGATAATAATAATAATTTAAATTTTAATAATCAATACATTGAGCCTTTGATTAATCGCCGACAAAATTATTATGCACAAACTACACTAAATAAGAACGAAAATAGAAACAAAACACAATTCACTCGCAGCACAGAATCTCATTAAACCATATACTTGAGAGCAACAATGGAAGTCATCTCAAGAATGATATTAAGACATCACAATTGATAATAAGTAACACAAGGAATAAGACTCTTATTAAAATCACATAGGATAACCGATTCATTGACTCTTATATTCCATGAAATAAATAAGAAAGTGCAATATCGAGAATCTTTTTTTAGTAAAATTTACTGCTCCAATTAATACACTCAACTGTTAACATATTGAAAATAATTCACACTAATTGATAATAATGTAAATATGGTATATTGTAATTTAAATAGATTCAAGATGTGTGGGTGGTTGGATTACCACTTTTAGTGCTGTGGCTACATGGCTTCTGCTTGGGTGTCCTGTATAGAGAGTTATATTCACGTTGTAGCACAGATAAACAAACACACAAATTAAGGGGATACTGCCTATTTATATCTCTCCGAATTAATGTGCGATCAAACGAGATCATTGCTTTTTAATGCTCTCTTTTTTGAAACACACAAGTGAGCTATTATGTTATTAAAAGTAAAATATGACAATAAGTGATCAACTCAGTCCGCACGAGAGACATACGACAACATCAGAACCATAACATTTAGCGTCGGAATCCTTAAATTCTAATGCACCAGAGTTAAAACTTATGTTCATCTTGTCCTCACGAATATTACTCACCTTCCACCTCAATGTATAAAAAGATTTGCATATCTCACGGGATAACAATATTTATTTTCTATTATTAATTATTTAGTATATTAATTAGTCTCTCTCGATAAAATCACTGATTATTGATAATGCCACAAACACTTCATTATTATTATATTATTTATATATTATTATGATTATTATTACTATTGTTATGACAGTTATTCAAATCTTATTTTTAAATATATGGAGCAGCAAAACTTTTGGGTTAGGTATTTTCATCTGGGATTATATGATACATGGAGCCTATCTTCTGCTATTATTATTTCTTACTTATTATTATGTTATTCTTATTATTATTCCTATGTTCTTTATAATAAGAGCAACATATCTTTACTCACTTAATCAAAAATGTTCCTCATTCATATATATACTGCACTCTCATCTCCTAAATGGATCATGTCCTAACTAATTTATGCTTGTTCGTGCATAACTATCTAATTTGATCATTATTATATTAAGACGAAAATTGCTTAAAAATTATTTGCACTGTTCGCGCCATGGACTCGAACCATCACATAACGCGTCGCCGTATTTTAGACTAATTTGTTCCAGTTTGCTAAGCTTTCTATGTATAATAGTCCCGATACTCTGCCTATTTCTCTTCCACTCTCCTGTAATAGCTTAGTATGGCACTAATTTCTGGTAACTATGCTTTTTTAATTCTCTTTCGGCTCCACTCTCTATATCCACTGCATGTATGAATGAATTTCTCACTCACTTAGTATTCGATTTATTTTAATTATGATCGACCTAGGATTGAGGTATTGGATTTGATGATAACATACCATGGCTGGGATGGATGCATAACTTGAGTGGCACTTCGTGCTTGGGTGCTTTGAGTGGATGTAATCGAGAAGTGCGAAACTCGATGCCAAAGTTAATAAGTAGCTATAGATCTCGCACGTGAATTAATGGGCAAAAATAAGAACCATGTCTATTTATGATCACTCTAAATTGATGCACTTGTGTTATTAGTTTAAGAAAGAATAGATTAAAAATTATGTTATTTCACTCTCTCGCGCTGGAGACTCTGAACATCGACAAACGTCTCGCACGTGTTATAAATATATAGCATTGTTTGCCTAGAGTAGTTTCATATCTCAATATGTCGATTTAATAATTCTATTCTATATAAATAAATGTGGTAATCTCTTCACGAGAGTTTAATTACAAGTTATTTCATTTAATTCTCCTTGCTATTCTCGATATAATCATATCTGTCTTATTTTGATACTCATTATTATGTTAATATATTTATTATAATATATCCTAGAGTGATATATTATTAAAATGTTAGTTTATTGAGATAACACTCTTAATTATTTATTATATTATATTTAATTTAAGTTATTATATATATAAATAGTATTAATTTTATATTATATTATATTAATATATTATTTAAATTATATATATATATATATATTATTATTATTATTTATATTATTTATAATTATTATTAATTTATATATTATTGATTTCCATAAGAGTATTGTATAATACAGTATATATATTATTCTATCTAATAAAATTAACGTACTATAATACTCAAATATATTATGCTAATATGTAATTTTAATAAATATTAATAAAATATTTTCTGTATATAAGATATTTCACTCTATAAGAGAATAAATATTGTGTGTACTACTTTAAGATATCTAAATAGAAAAACATCTATGAAAAATTAATGTTTATACCAACACTGCTTTCATAATTATATGCAGTTTACACAAGTTAGTATTGAAACGTTAAACCTTCATCTCCCATTTTAATAATCTCTCTCACTCACTCACTATAAGCAAAAAAGTTGGAACGATTAATACCATAATATAAACGAAACAAGTTCTCTGTGTTAATAACTTCAAAAGTAGTTTATCATTGTATTGGCGAGATTCAAAATCTTTCAATAGCAATATAAAAAATACTTCTTTTAACAATTACCTTCAGTGTATAATATATAAAAATATGGTTTGAAGTATGAATAAAATGTCTTCTTTATAGTGGTGTATTTAATTTAGATGGTTGGTTTATTTATAATAGCTAACCATATAAAAAATTTTAATTTAATTTTGTCCACACAGTGATTATTTCTGATTGTTTTTACTATACTCTAAAAAGGACGAACGAACCACTTTTTTTAAGGTTCCTCCACAAAAAAAAAACTTTTAGAGAAATAAAAATATTGATATAATATAAAAAATGATTAGATCTTCATTATGAATATCTCTATCTTACATATTAATCTACTCATCAAAATAGTAAGAAGAATAGGTTAATAATTAGTATGAGAAAAAGCATGTATAGAATAATATCATTTAAATATTTATAAAGATTATTTTATTGCATTTTTGTTTAGTGAGAGCACCCGATAAAAAAAAAATTTTCCTTCCCTTTCTTTAGAAGGAAATAAGTTTATTTATTCGCTTTTCTCCTCCTCTCTCTCTCAAATATATATAAGTATCTAATATTAGAAAAGGTCTAGAATGTTTAATTCATCTCAAAAGATATACTAATTCTTTTTCCTCTGTGTTTTATAATTATATATTATGGAATTTGTAGTGTAAGAACGTTCTCCCCTTAAAGTCAGGTTTAACTTCTAGTGATTTATGTTATTCTAGAGTGTGTAAATGTTTGTATGTTTAGTGTGTTAAGTGGATATAACTGTATTAGTAAGTGCTGTTAAGGTTAGGTTAGGATTAGATATTGTAAGCGTGGTAGGTAGGTATCTATTATAAATATAGTGATAATCATCAGCCGAAAATAGCTTACTTACCATCTTTAAGTGTTAATTTGTTTGTGAAGATTAAGACTATAGGGTGTTAAGTAATTATATTATTTTGAAAAGTTTTCTCATTTATATAGATATATAAAATATATAAATGGTAATTACTATTTTCACTCGATTGTCTATAGATTGCTTTTCCTAAATATTGCATATTGTTGATAATACCGAGAATTAGTTCCATTAGACCCATGTTGATATAGTGTACGTGGAGTAGTGTTTAATAGCTCAAGTAATACTTTCACTAATAAGAAGATACTATAAGATATTGAACATAGTATAGTATGTGAATTATTATTGCTATATGAGTCAATATTTGCCCTGGTATAGTATACTGATGAGTGGCACAGTTGATGAGATAGAAATGAATATAGTGAGAAAACAGAGTGAGAGTGCTATTTGTAAGAGAGTTGATTATGTAGTTAGTGATATGGTGGTAGTTATTTCCTAAAGGGTAGTTGGGCTGTTGTGTCGGTTTGTGTGGGTTGTGTGTGACATAGGTTGTCTCGTTTGATATAGTAAAGGCCTCACAATGCTGAAAAAATTTATATATTTTTAAAACATATTATAGATCTAATGTTGGTGAGCACCAATTTGATGTTGGATCCCAGCCAGCGCGCCGTGCACTGATGTTAGTATGAAAAAGGTATGCGGACTGTTATATTTGGTAATGTAGGATTTGAGGTTGGAGCGCGGTTAGCGGTGTTTATTCTAATTGACTTTACTATAAAATCGGTGCCGTCGCAAATCAGTGCTAATTCATGAATACTTTGAATGGGATAAATATGCGATCTTACGTCTAAAAACCTTACAACCTAACAATAAGTGAATTAATATATTGTTTCGGAGACCAGATATCAGGCAGAAGATTCTCATATAAGATGAAATTGGTGATAAGATACATTACTAATTACTAACTATGAGATATTGTATTAAAAATTTTGCCCGAATTTATAAATAGTAAAATTTGTTTTTTTTTTAAGATTTTGTATTAATCGGTGGGGTGTGAAAGCTCAATTATTACAATGTTTTATTAAGCGACAAAAAAGTGCCTATAGAAACATATAGACAACTCTTGTAACAATACTGTTTGTCTCTTGAGAATTCTGTAAATCTCCTAACTTATCATGTATTACTATGTGCTCTTAAAATAATTCTTATCTCTCATATATATATATATACCTACTACTACTACTACTTATATATATTTTATACTGCTAACTAAATCATCTCTTACAACAGGAAAATATTTATTTTTCAAGTTTTATTATTTACTATGCTTACTATACTCTCATGAGGATATACTTATTTACTTCTCCATAACTCAAAAGCTGTTGTCATCTATGTTGGGGATTATTTCAACGTATTGGACCATCTACAGATGATTCGTAGGATTTCTTTCTCACTAAATAATAGATCGACAGGTGGAAAGTGAAAGTAGACCTCAAATACGTTCTCTAGTAAACTCTCAGCAATAGATAAACTATGGTAACCAGTTAAAATATTAGTGAATCCACACACATATCCTAGATCTTCCAAACCTAATCAATTGTAATGCCTAGGCTTAATACTTTATTATCATCCAACTTACTCTAATTTCTCTCGTATATAAATATTATACTACCAATTTATTCTCCTCCTTAATTTGGTAAACTCCTGATCCAAACAATATTTATAACATTTGTAATGCTTATGTATAATATATAATATATAATAAATAATCATTTTAACATATAAATACAGTGAATCCACACTCAGATCCTCCATGCCCTATACGTAATTTCTGGCACTTATTAATCGGTACTAATTTTGGAGAGAAAGTCTGGTAGTTCATTACTTTCCAACTATCATTGGAATGAATCCTGCTTATAGACACTATAGGCTTGCTTCTGAGTCTGCCGAGAAAGTGGGACTGTAATGGCTTATGGAATGAGAAGGTTCATCATTTCTTCTTCGACAAAAATCATTTCAACTTCCCCAAAATCTTTTACTCCGCAAAATCCATGGTTCGATGGAGCTGTCCTCGTTCCATTTAGGAAAAAGACATTGCGTATCGGGCGGAAAAAACTCATTATTCTCCGTATCACTCTACTAATTTCATTCTGCTCGAAAACGTGAGAGATGCAGAGGGAGAATACTATTCACAGCTAGAGAGGCACTGAAAGTACACGCGTAAAAAGAAAGAAGTCGAGACAACCTGCTTGTTCTCCTACTGAAAATATTTCTGTCACCAGAACAAAATTGAAATACACAAAAAAGAGAGTCCTAACAACTGATGAGATAAAGAGTCGCCTTTCCTACGCTCTTAATGATTCCGTACTGGACGGTTCTGGAATTGGCAAACTTCTCCTTTCTGAAAAGGGCCAATCTCGTCGGCTCGTGTATCTTCATCTAATTCAACCCGTGGAGACGAAATTCTGGACATTGCTCCTCCGACTACTTCGTCCTGACTCAGGAGATTTCCATGTCTGATAGAAGCACGTGTAAAAGTTTAACATGACACACGTATATCCAGAGACAAATTCTGCAGTGTACAAATTTTCTGAGTATCAGTCGCTATAAGCTAATGGAAAACAGCAAGTGAGTGAAAAAAATATATTCGTCGAAAGTATCGCATTTCACTCTTACGAATATATAAGAAAGGACAAATGTGGCATTCTGATCTTGCGAGCCATCAGTGCGCCGTCGTCATCTCAATTGCTCTATCTTATATGACTAAAGTTTACGTTTTTCATCACCAGTTGAAACTCTAGAACGAACGACCCACATATAGAGCTCCAAAAACGAAATTCCTCGAAAGAGTATAAGAACAGAAACACGGCTTTTTCATCCTTCAAGGAGAGCCTACTCGACGCCTATGAGCTCTCACTATTGGGGACAGAGGGGGACGTATAAATCTCACACCACTCTCCTGTCTCGTACACACCTTATTTGGCCTACAGCGTCAATCGATCTCTCCCTAGAGCTATCATCTGCATATGTCTATGACCTCCTGTCTCTCTCTAACAGATCAGTGCGTATATGGACTTCTTCTGTTTGTCTCTCTCTCGAAGTATTAAAAAACGTTTACAGTGTGAATATATTTACCATAGTTTCTATAACTGCTGATTCCAACAGTAAGTTAATTTTGTTCTTTCCTGTACCACGTTTTAGTGGACCATTTTCCGATCTCTTTGCTTAGCGTCTCTTCTGTATACATAAGCTTTAACTCACTCCGCCTAGAGATTCCATTAGACTCACGTGTAAAGTACAGTGCGTTCTCTCATCCTTCGTCCTCTAACCGTCCCTTCCTTTGGTTTCCTCTAACTCTCTCTTTGCCTGAACTCGTCTAGGATTATTTTCTCTATCAATAAGATCCCTGGAATCACCCGATTCCTTCATCACTCTCTCTCAAGTTCATGTGAGCGACCTTCATTCCTCACTTTCCGTTATATAAATTTGTGTTGCAATCATGTATTGCAGTTTCATATTCTCAACAACTTTAATAATATATATAATATTAAATTCCTACTTTATTGACAATCAACGATTATTCCTCAGTAAATTATATAGTAACTTTACTACAACTCTGTTCACTCTATGCCGACGACTCAATTCTCCATTACTTCTACTTACACTGGCTCTTACTTGAGTTAAAAGAGCACTATTGCTTCTAAGGTTTGACCTCTCGTCTTTCAAGTACTTTCCGATTCTATTCTTTCAGATCTGGAGGCTTAGATGGGATTTCCCGGTGGGTCCACCGCAAACCTTAGTAAAAATATCAATCATTCTTTATAAAAAACTCAACTTCTCTAACATCTCTACCTATTAACTCAAAACACTCTATTAACCACTATTTTATCCATATTTACCTAATTGACGGTCAATCTAACGCTCTATTAACGCTATGAGGATAAATAGAACATTCTTGGTCTTTAACATAAACAATAAATGTTGTGGTAAAAACCTCATATTCATATAATTGGTTAGTAAAGGTTAGCTCTACATCTCTATGACAAAAGTATAATAAGGTTTTAGTAAACAAGTGGTATTATTTATTATATGTCACTCTGTAACAGCTACTCCAGTTATAAAGGGCCTTATTCGCTCCTAATTTTTATATGGGTATATTACTGTTCTCACATTATTATTTTATGCAATTTGTATACAAGCTGTACTGTTGCTAAAGACGTAAAGTTTGAACCGAGTTTGTTAACGTGTGTGTCCCACGTATGGCTCCTCCACCCTTTCTATTGGATTAGGGGTTGAGTTTAAGCTTTTAAGCCAGTCGAGAAGTAAAAAAAAGCGAAGTCCACCTATCTCCTTCTAGTCCTGTGATACTCTACTTACTCTGAGACATGCGACAGATAGGTCTGCAGCTAGCTGCTTGCTAATATGGGGACACAGAGAACTCAGATTCACGGATAGCTCTCTCTGGAGCTGTGAGAAACCACCGTGGCTCACTCGTTTACTCAGCTTCACTCAGGCGACGCTTGTTTCCTCTGCAATAAGAGACCTATAGATGTCGGCATACAAGAAAAGTTTAATGAACTCTGGCAGGACTACCTTGCTCTTGCATGATTAGCAGTCTTGATTATATGACATACCAAGGAAGAGATGAGATAAACCACCCAGCACTTTATGATCAACGTAGCCTCTCTCAGGTGTATCTCTTTCTTTGTCCGTAGCTACTTCGTAATTCTCGTGATCGTGACGAAACCCCCTCACTGCACTCGATGTCATAGTGTTGTCGGAGAACAATATTTGTGGGATATAGTGCTCGAGTATGACATACTCTCATCTCTTTATAAACAAAGCCAAACGGCTTCGATCTCGAGGAATTTACCAGTTTTGGCGAGAAGACCACTCGAGAGGGTGAGGAGGTCTTCCACATTGTTTGTATTAGAGTTAGGTCGCACCTTAATCACATGAAACAAGACAGCAACCCCACGATTCGTGTAGAGATTGTCTCGAGAAAGAGGTGGGGTTAACACAAAGATTTAAACAAATAAGAATTTGTATACTTTCTTGAAGTAATGAAAGGGTCTTCTTCAAGTCTCTCACCAAAGTCGCGGGACAGGACTGAAGTGGGCTGCTGCAAACCGACTACGATAATCAGTAAAGAATAACAATTACCGTCTTTTCAAAAATAGAAGAAAAATGCATCACTAGAGTGAACGTAATTAACATTAAGGGTCAGAACGCTTAGTTAAATGTTCGGATGTATGCTTAGAGTCGAGTTATGAATCACACTCCAGATTTCATCCATAATTTATAAATTTATTTACACCTGTCCATTCTGATAATTTTATGTTTACTCACTATGTATTATCTTTGGTTATTCCTCGCACTAATGGAGAAATATCTCAGCAGTCCATGAGTCATACCCTTCACAAAGAAGTCAAAGAGATTAAACGCACCATAGTATAATCCCCCTCGAACAGGTTAATGTGTAGGGTAGGGTAGAGTGTAGAATTAATTTAGATAAGATAATAATATTTCTTGATGAATTTATTAATAAATATAGAATATATGATATATAGATATATTGGGATTGTCTGCATATGTAATAATTTTGAGCATATGTATTATACGACATTATGAAAAACTAATATATATAATTAATGGTAGTAAATAATAAATGGAGTTAGATGTTTAGGTATTCTAATAATGGGTTATATAATAATAATATAATAGGGAGGTTAGCTTTTATGAGGATAATATTTTATAAGTAAGTAACGTGAGGCTCAAAAGCTTCTACGGTATGTGTCATAATTATAAATTAGTACAAGGAGGTGTTACCTCACTTACATATACGAGGCTCTGATGAGTATATCTCTACGATAATAGTGATGAGAGTTATCTGATGTAGAACCCAACGTATATACCCTTCACATCAGTAGGCCTTCAACCGACGCACAAGATTAATGTTAACGATCGAGGATGTTATCCCATCAGGTGAGGGAAGTTCACTATGGAGTAGTTTCAATTAAAATAATTAATATGTTATCTATGTTAATTAATAAAATGTAAGTACAACAGAAGCTAAACCTATTTGACATGTTTATGTTAAAATTATAGATATATTTATATATAGAGGCAATATTATCATAAAAGAGAGTCTTATTATTATAGATATAAGTATAGGTAGTAGAGTGAATACTCAA
>JABUQX010025850.1:0-2500 GCA_015478945.1 Trachelipus rathkii
TGTATAGTTATATATACATATATATATATATATATATATATATATATAAATATATATCTATATATTATATATATATATATGTTATATTATTATTATATATATATATATATATATATTATTGAGCAGTTAAACATATATATGTTATATATATATATTATTACATATATATATATATATATATATATATATATATATATATATATATATAACATATATATATATATAAATATATATATATATATATATATATACTATATATATATATTGTTATTATATATATAAGAAGAGCATATTGTTGCTGATATTGCTGGCTATACATGTTAAGGTTGAAGAAAGATATATTGTTATTATATATATATATATACATATACATTTCCATATATATATATATATATTATTACATACATATACATATATACATATATATATATATATATATATATATATATATATATATATATATATAAAAATATAGACAAATATATACAGATAAATATATATTTTTGTAAATATATATATATATATTTATATACATATATTATTGCTATATATATATATATATATATATATATATATATTATATATATATATATGTTATATATATATATATATATATATATATTACATATTTTTATTATTTATATAAAATGACATATATATATATATATACATAAGTTATATATATATTAAGTTGGATATACATATATATATTATATATATATATATATATATATATATATTATTATTATACATACATATATTACATATATTATATATATCAGTATATATATATATATGTTATTATACATATGCTATATTGGCTACAGCAGCAAGGAAAGGGGAAGAAGATAGCGATGAAAGAGCATATGGCAGTAGCAGCATATATATATATATATATATATATGTATTTGAGTATATATATATATATATATATATATATATATATATATATATATATATTTATATATAGAGATTATATATATATAATATATATATATATATATATATATATATATATATATATATATATATATATATATATATATATATATATATATATATATATACATGTACATCCGTCCAACACTAAATTACGATTCAGTATGTGACGCCCATTATTAACCAATGGAAGCATGAGAAAATTTCAAAACCACAGAAAATATGTACACTCTCTATAATAGGATGCACAACTACAACTCCACAACAACATTTACACGAAGAAACAAAAATATTACCTATAGATAAACATTTAGAAATGATAGGCACACAGTTCTACGCTAAAACACAAACACTTCAACACCCATGCCACACTGCACTTTCCAACCCACTAACCACAGGTTAAAACAACCTCCATCTTCCCCAGCCTTATTATGCAAACAAATCCTAAACAACATCCAGCCCCCACAGGGCAACACCTCTTATACAAAACAAATACACACACATAACTGAAAATTATTTAAGAAACCGACAACCAAACAATATACTAAATGAACATCCACCAGAAATTGCATCTGAATTTGACTCTCTTCCTGTAACAGTCCAATCATCTTTGGCAAAACTAAGAAGCGGCCACCACCCAAACCTGCAATATTACAAATATAGGTTTAAACTTAACCAGACCACATCAAATGTCTGCACAAAATGTAACCGGGCCCGGGAAATTATGTCTCACTTCCTCCTACAGTATCCAGCTAACCATCGTCCCAGAGCAATTTGGGACATCACAAATTTAAGAGATCTTTGGAAGAGGCCAACTGCAGTGGAGGATGGGTATATTATGAGTGTGGCCACTCTTAAAGGTAGTGGCCAAAGAGCAAGATATATATATATATATATATATATATATATATATATATATATATATATATATATATATATATATATATATATATATATATATATATTATATATATATATATATATATATATATATATATATATATATATTAGAGGTGTAGCGGATATTCGCATAATTTTTCTCTATCCACATCCGCATTAATTTTTTTGCGAATAGCGGATAGTATTCATCTATGAATTTTGAGAAACGTGTGTGTGCACCACCTTACTGTTCACATGACTGAATCTGCTCTAACGTGTACTTAACGTCATTTCTATCACGTCATACATTTGCATCCCGTTTTCTAAACGGTGAAGGTTAACATTTATAATTTAATATTTTATTTTGTAGCTGAAACATTTGTATTTTCACGGATTTAATATTCAAATTCCATTTTCTTTTGTAAACGTCAAATAACATATTTTCTTTTGTAGGACAAAACATTTATATTTTGTTTGTTAAGTTTTTTTTTATTTTACATTTACATTTTTTTTACTAAGTTTTCATTATTTTAGGTTTTAATTTTACATTTACTGTTTTGTTTAACTTTTTGTATTTATAAGTTTTATTTTGCATTTACTGTTTTATTTTAAGTTTTATTATTCAATGTTTTATTTTACATTTACATTTTGTTTAAAGTTTTTATTTATTTTTTAAAAAAAT
>JABUQX010025850.1:10000-28243 GCA_015478945.1 Trachelipus rathkii
TATTACTTCTCTCCTCCAATTATTCGGAACTATACCCTCTTTAAACTCTTTGCTACACAACTTTCATATCCAGACAATCAAAATCTCGCCTCCATTCTTGATCACTTCACCAGTAATTCCATTTATACCTACGGATTTACCATTCTTCAACTTCTCACTCTACCTATTACCTCCTCACTACTAATTACCTCATCCCCAAAATACCTATTTCTTATTACGCTATCAAACTCACACACATTGCAATCACGTCCTCATTACTGACAATGTTATGCAGATCTTAAAAGCGTTCCTTCCACACTTTCCTCGATCCAGTTCATCAGTCACGAAAGTACCATCTCTATTCAATATTATATGAAGATTCCCCTTACGTTCCTTCTTAACCTTTCGAACTTCCTTCCAGAAGAGCATCCTATTCCCTTGCAAGTTTCCATTCATCCTCCTTTCAAACTGTTCATTTACTTCTTTGTTCCATCTACGTATATGCAACTTTTTGTCTTCATTTTTCCATCTTATATATTTGAATACACCTTCCATTTGAGACATTCAGCCACGTTTCTTTTTACTTTTAACCTCTTGCATCACCTTTTCATTGCCCCACTCACTATTGACATTCTTGCTTCTTACTTTTGAACATCCATATACTTCACTTGTACTGTAAAAAAAGGGCTTCCTTCATCTGCATCCAGGTTAGTTCAGTTTCATCTTGTTCACATTTAACTGATTAATTTACGTGCACTCACGTACTTTTCCTTATAATCTTGTTCACTTAACCTCCAAATCTTAATTCTCCCCACTTTCTTCCTTGTCTCTCTCTCCATCCATGTCCCTACTAACTTAATCTTATGTAAAACAACACAATGTTCTGATATTCCCAAACCCAACCCTTTCACTGATTTAACGTCCATCACTTACTTCAACATTTCCTTCTTCACAAACACAAAAATAATCATACTTTTCACTTCGATACCATCTCTCCCTACCGTAACTCTCGTATACCTATGAATACTCTTGTGCTCGAAGAATATATTACTTACACATATACCTCTCTCCTCGCAAAAATCACTCATCTTCCTACCATTCTCATTTTCTCCCGTAACCCCAAAGGAACAAGTTATACAATCCCTTTTCGATCACCTATTCAACCATTTAAGTTACCCAACACAATCAATCTGAAGCCCCTACACACTCCATCCAAAACATCAATCAGATTTTCTCAGAACGTTACACTCTCCTCAACATCATCCTCAGAATGGACCATATGCTGCAAGCACAAATATCTTGAACTTCTCAAATTGAAATACAACCACTAGAATTCTAACATTCACACAAGCAAAATCCAACATAGCTCCGTACTACATCAGAATCTCAACTCCTTCTCACCCTCTCTCATTCCTTTCCACTTCAGCAGAACTCACACATTTTACCCCACACCACTCGTCTTCCCCACTTCCTTCAATTTTGTTTCAGCACAGCAAGTAAATCAAATTTACCATTTCTAACTGCATCCATCACCTTTCTCCTCACCATTTATTCCTCTAACATTCCATGTACCCATACGATTTGAACA
Organism: Trachelipus rathkii; assembly: GCA_015478945.1. Taxonomy (NCBI): domain Eukaryota; kingdom Metazoa; phylum Arthropoda; class Malacostraca; order Isopoda; family Trachelipodidae; genus Trachelipus; species Trachelipus rathkii. The sequence continues at coordinate 11,568 of JABUQX010025850.1, forward strand.
TACATTTTCGCCGAAAGATAGAAGGTCGATTAGAGCTATCACGAATAGGTCCGAGGCATGCATAAACATTCCTAGAGTGTAAATGAGTGCTAGCGGGTCCCCAACCCAACTACCAATGTTCATTTAGTAGCCTGCTAAGAAAAACAGAACATACGCTGGATGAGCTGTTTCTACCCCCACACACTTGGATATATGAAAAAAAGGTGTTGTCAGTAATAGCAATAGTGTTTTGCGGTCTTTACGTGATTAGGAGTGTCTACTCCTGTGTAAGAAGAGTGTGTATGTCGAAGCAAGCGGGGCGAACCATTGAGTACTTTAATGTCAAAGGATGTACCCCTACACCCCAAATGACCAACGGGAGTTAAACTCATCGCTTCAATAGCGCTACTACCCTATCTATCATATCTATCTATCTATCTACTACTACTATATCTATCTATCTAAATATATAATTATATATATTATATATATATATAATATACATATATATATATAATATCATATATAATATAGTATTATATATAATATATTTAATATATATATATTAATATATACTATATTAAATATATATCATTAATATATATAATTTAAAATATATTTATACCTATAATATATATATAGATATAAATTAATATATATACTATATCTATATATATAATATATAATATATATATATTATATATAAATATAATTATCAATATATTATATATTTATAGATAATATAATATACTATATATATATATATATATATATATATAATAAATATATATTATATATATAATCTCTCTCCTTTTCTCTTCAAGAGAGAGAGAGATATACTATATATACTATATTCTATATATAACTAAATATACCTATATATATATTTATATAAGTAATATATATATGATAAATTATACAATATGAATATATATATATATATTATTATAATATAATAATTAGATAATATAAATATAATAGATTATATATATATATAATAAAATATATAATCATATAAATATATAATAATATTATAAAATAAAATAATATATATAAAATATATATATAATAAATATATATATATATAAATATAATACTATAATATATATATATTAATAATATAATATATATATATATAATATTATATAAGATCATATATATATATATAATATATATATAGATAGATAGATAGATAGATAGATAGATAGATAGATAGATAGATAGATAATAGGAAGTAGCGCTATTGAAGCGATGAGATTAACTCCCGTTGGTCATTTGGGGTGTAGGGGTACATCTTGACATTACCAGTACTCTAATGTTCGCCCCGCTTGCTTCGACCATGACCACAACTCTTCTTACACAGAGTAGACACCTCCTAATCCGTTAAAACCGCAAAACACTATGGCTATACTGGACACCTTTTTTTATATATCCAAGTGCAATGTGGGGTAGAAACCATTCATCCAGCTCGTATGTTCTGTTTTTCTTAGCAGGCTACTAAATGAACATTGGTAGTTGGGTTGGGGACCCGCTAGCACTCATTTAAACCCTAGGAATGTTTATGCGTGCCTCGGACCTATTCGTGATAGCTCTAATCGACCTTGTATCTTCTGGTGGAATTGTATGAATCGTATGGGTACATGGAATGTTAGAGGAATAAATGGTGAGGAGAAAGGTGATGGATGCAGTTAGAAATGGTAAATTTGATTTACTTGCTGTGCTGAAACAAAATTGAAGGAAGTGGGGAAGACGAGTGGTGTGGGGTAAAATGTGTGAGTTCTGCTGAAGTGGAAAGGAATGGGAGAGGGTGAGAAGGAGTTGAGATTCTGATGTAGTACGGAGCTATGTTGGATTTTGCTTGTGTGAATGTTAGAATTCTAGTGGTTGTATTTAAATTTGAGAAGTTTAAGATATTTGTGCTTGCAGCATATGGTCCATTCTGAGGATGATGTTGAGGAGAGTGTAACGTCTGAAAAATTCTGATATGTTTTGGATGGAGTGGTAGGGGCTTCAGATGACTTGTGTGGTAACTTAAACTGGTGAATAGACGTGATCGAAAAGGATGTATAACTTGTTCCTTTGGTAGGTGAGAAGAAAAATGAGAATGTAGGAAGATGAGTATTTTGCGAGGGGAGAGGCATATGTGTTAAGAATATTCTTACGAGCACAAGAGTATTCATTGTAAACGGAGTTACAGGTGTCCATTCCTACTAAAGATCTCAGATTGATAAAGCATTTTACATTCGAAGGAAATTTCGTAGTTTGTCGTGAAATTATGATCCGAATAGGTGGTTTGGCGAAACAGAACATAGGAACTTAAACAAACGTGTTTGGTAAAGGTTTCCTTATGTTATAGAAAAGAAAATCGTAAATCATAAAACAGTCGTTTCTGTCATTTAGCAAAGTGTTACATATATGTAATATATATAAATATATATATATATATATATATATATATATATATATATATATATATATATTATATATATATATATATTATATATATATTATATATATATATATATATATATATGAGCATATATATACATATACATATATATATATATTATATATATATATATATATATATACACCCTCAGGTCACCTTCTTATATCTGTTTCCCCTTTTTATCTCCTCAAGCCTTCAGCAGGAAAGACCCCTTTCCCCCTCCTTCTCTTACTGCTAGGATCTTTTTTCCCACTTCGATGCTACTCACTGGTCGGGCTAGCGGTTGTGCTTCTTTGATTTCCCATGGAATTATTACTGCTTCCTTGGGAGGGAGGGTCGCTCTGAGGGTGCTTAATGCGTTACGGTGGTAATTTTTCAGGCAAGAAGGTGTAAATTCCATATTTTTTTCCCTTCAACTATACCTAACAAGCCTTAGTTTAACTCTCCTTGTTCTCATGTTATACGCCACAGGAACTCTGTATTCAGGAATTAACCAATATTCTTCAAATTCCAGAAACCAGAAACCTACGCAACATATACATAATCCCGTAATCGTACAAAATTTATACTCTGTGACACTACAAAACTCTTCACTACATAGAAAATGAAAGAATCTTACTTCTTATTTTCCCAACTCCCTTTGTTATTTTCTCTTTCCCTCCTCTAGTATTATCCGGCGGCACAGCTGCCGTTTAACCTTCGACTAAAACCGAACTCTTTCCTCAAGCTTTTGCCTTTAATTCCACCTTATACAATTCCGGAGATATTCCTCCTTCTCCACCTTCCTTCAACTCATTTATGACTATATATTATAACTTCTTCCAAATATATTATTTCTGATCTATCTGAGCTTAACACTAAGAAGGCTTACTATTCTGAAGGTATTTCTCCATTAGTTCTCTAACCTTCGCTTCCGAGCTTACACCCTGCCATGATAAACTATTCCATCTCTGTCTTTCTACGTTAACCTTTCCTTCTTTCTGGAAAAGTGAGCTCATTCAACCTATGCCTGAAAGAAAGGGGACCATTCACAACCCTCCAACTACCGAAAGGGACCATTCTCAACCCTCCTACTAACGAAAGGGACCATTCTCAACCCTCCAACTACAGAAAGGGACCATTCTCAACCCTCCAACTACAGAAAGGGACCATTCTCAACCCTCCAACTACCGAAAGGAACCATTCTCAACCCTCCAACTACCGAAAGGAACCATTCTCAACCCTCTAACTACCGAAAGAGACCATTCTCAACCCTCCAACTACATAAAGGGGCCATTCTCAAGCCTCCAACTACCGAAAGGGACCATTCTCAACTCTCCAACTACCGAAAGGGACCATTCTCAACCCTCCAAATACAGGAAAGGACCATTCTCAACTCTCCAACTACCGAATGGGGCCATTCTCAACCCTCCAAATACAGGAAAGGACCATTCTCAACTCTCCAACTACCGAATGGGGCCATTCTCAACCCTCCAACTACCGTCCTATTGCTTCAACTTCTGTTCTTTCTAAAGTTTTCTAATCTATCCTTAATAGAAAAAGAATTGAAATCGTCTAAATTCTTCAACTATTATCTCTGATCGCCATATGGCTTTTTAGTCAGAAGATTCTTGGTCGAAGCTGGTACCAAATGGATCGACAGGGGAAAATAATCGACAGGTTAAATGGTCGACATTTGCAAAAAAAAAAAAAAAAAAAAAAAAATCTGGTTATTTAGGGCTTCTCTAACGAATCCAACAAAACTTAACATAACCTAACTTAACCTAACTTAACCTAACCTAACTTAAACTCTTCTAACGCCTGAGGTGGGCTGTACGGGAATTTTTTTTTTGATTTCATGTCGACCATTTGACCTGTCGACTATTTTCCCTGTCGACCATTTGGGCTAGTCCTCTCTTGGTCCTTTTTCCTTCGACATTTCGGTGAATCTTTTGTTGTGGCGCTAGACATATCGCAAGCCTTCGATAGAGTCTGGCACAAAACTTTATTTGTTTAACTTCCCTCCTTCGGTATTTATTCTTCTCTCTGTGACCTTCTCTTTGATTTTCTTTCCGGTCGTTCTGTACCAGCTATTCTTACGGCCACTGTTCATCCTTTAAATCTATAAATAGTGGTGTTCTTCAAGGTTCTGTTCTATACCCAACTCACTATCTTCTTTTCACTAATTATCTTCTTTTCTATTACTACATCACCTCTCCACTCCTTTGTCAACGACTCCACCCTTAATTGGAATTTCTCGAATTTCTAATTGGGGCATTGAGAACAAGGTTGTTTTCATCGTCTCAAAAACTCAGTTCCTCCATCTTTCTACTTAACATAATCTTCCACACAAGTATGATTTCTCAAACACACAACTGAAACCTTTGTCTATACTTAATTGAAAGGATCACATTATTTATTTACCCAAAGAAACTTCAAAGAGGATTGGGTGTTCTAAGCCTCCTTCACCCTTCACCTCTTGTTTGCTCTTTATATGTGTGTCATTCGTCCCTGTATGGAATATACTCACACATCAGGATCCTGATCTGATTTATTAATAAAGATCTGATGGTTTTTGATTAATTGATCCTGATTTTATCCTTCTGGATGGTTTCGATCGACCGGAACTTCGATCTCGAAGATCCGACGCATCTCGTGAGTACTCACTAGCTAAAGTGCAGAACACATTGCTTTTTTATATCATCCATCTACCTTTGACTTACAGGGGAGCATAAAGTCGCTCTTTAAATTGAATCTAGCTTATCCCTAACTATGTTGGAATTAGGTATCACTTTTTTCCTCTGCCCGTCGGAGGATATATATATATATATATATATATATATATATATATATATATATATATATATATATATATATATATATATATATATATATATATATATATAATATATATATATATATATATATATTATATATATTATCATATATCTTATATATATATATATCTATATATATATATATATATATATATATATATATATATATATAAAATTACTAAAAATAAAATTTAAGGGTTTTCTTCACGCTTGTTGCGCACTCCCTGGTATTTTGCGTCGCACCCCAGTTTGAAAACCACTGGGCCTTAAAGGGCAGTTTATCTGTCTATAAATGGGAACTTGAAAATTATAAGAAATCCAAATGTTGTGGAAACAGCTTCTACAATAATTCAAACAAGAAAAGAATTTTGTTTCCAGTATAAAATGAACGTACTTTACAAAATTGGAAGCCAAGATGATGGAATAATGTAATTAGAGATTCTTTAAGTAATAGAAATATAGCTTATAAATTTGGAAGTCTTCTCCTTCAGTGGAAAAAAATAATAGTTACACAGCTTGTCGTCGAATCTGCAAATGATTAACTAGACACTATAAACGAAACTATGAAATTATATTGCTCGAGAAAGTAAAATTAATCCTAAAAGTTTTAAGAAATGTCAATAACAAAAGTTCCATTAAGGAATCAATTGGACCATTACTGGACATTAATTGAAATTTAAAATCAAGCAGTGCGATATGGCAAACATTTTAACATATTTTCTCGACAGTTTTTACGAAAAGGAATCTAGATGGTGGCCTAGCATGAAAAGAACATAGGATTTTCATTGCATATAATAAGGTTGTCTTACCTATGTTTACGAAGAAGAGGAATTTGATTTCGAGGGTCTCAGCTTAATAATAAATCACCTGGACCAGATGAATTTTTTCCGATGCATCTAATAAATTTGAAAGATATATTACTAAAACCTCTGACGATACTTTTCAATAAGTTTTGCAAGAAGGGTTAGTACTGCATGATTTCAAACTTGCTAATATAACTCCTATTTTCAAAAAAGGAGATAGTAAGCTCCCGAGTAACTACAGACCAATTAACTTAACTTCTATTGTTTGGCAAAATTTTTGAAGCATACTACTAATAGATTAGTTGCACATCTTAAAGATCATGGATTGCTCAAGAATTCCCAACACGGTTTTAGAAGAAATAGATCATGCTTAACAAATTTACTAGAATTTTTAATGTGGTTATTAACGATGTAGATAACTATAAATCTTTTAATGTCATTTACTTAGACTTTCAAAAGGCATTTGATATCGTCCCTCATCAAAGATTATTGAAAAAGCTTAGAGCTCATGGTATTCGAGGAAGGCTTTTAATTGGATTAATAATTGGCTATCTGATCAACGACAACGAGTCTTTATTAATGGTGAATACTCGATTGTGCAATGTACCTGTGGTGTACCACAAGGACTGTTCTTGGTCCATACTGTTCCATTATAATATATGTAAATGCATAGATGATAATGTTTTAGGCAATATTTCGAAATTTGCGGATGATACGAAACTTGGAAATCGTATAAATTGTGAGAAAGATTATCAATTGCTCCAAAGCGATTTGAATAAGATTGCAAATTGGTCAAAAACATGGCAAATGAAATTTAATACCGATAAATGTAAGGTTATACATTTTTGGAGTAGGAATAATTAATCAGTGGCGGCTCGTGTAAACTTGGCATGGAGGGGCTGCAAGTTGATATATATATATATATATATATATATATATTATATATTATATATATATATATATTATATATATATATCTATATATTATATATATATAGTATATATATATCTAATATATATATATATATATTATATATATTATATATATATATAATTTCAAACTATTATTAATTTATTTTATATAAATATATTGTAGCGGCGAGACATAACGATCCCTGCACCTAACCGAAGAAGAGAAACCCCTAAGTGCAGCAAAGCTAATAGAGAAAGAAGAATCGACTTAATTTACAAGAAAGCGCCAACTCAACCGGACCAACAACTATTTCAAAAGCAGGAAAAATTTCTGGATATTTTATTATGTCACCAAGGAGACTATCTACGAAATAAAACATGAACACACAAATTCAAATAAAAATATATAATTTTTAGAATATATATATATATATATATATATGATATATATATATTATATATATTATATATTATATATATATTAGTATATATATATTATTATATATATTTTATAAAATATATATATATTATATATATAATATACTATTATATATATATTTAAGGTTATAGTTTGTACTATAAAATTATAGTCTTTTTATTCAATATTTAATATTTTATTTAATATATTAGAATACACATGTGTATTTTTATAAAATACTTTAATCATGCTCAATACACATATGTAAACATATGTGTATTCTGTTTTTAGTGACTCAATTGATTTCATTACACAAATGTAAACATTGGTGTATTTTTTTTCTGAAACAATTTAATATAGCTCAATACACATATGTAAACAAATGAATATTCTGCTTTCAATAAATTAACAGAATTCAATGCACATATGTAAACATATGTGTATTTTTTTCAAAATAATTGAATATAAATTATTTTATATATATAAGAAATCGCAATGAAAATTAATGTCAAATAAATTACTACAGCAATACTAAATAAAACGAAATCTAATTATGGCCATTCATAAATATCAATATATATATAATTATATCATATATTATATATAATATAATTTATATAATATATATATATTAATATATATATCTCTATTATATATATATAATTATATATATATTATTTAATAATAATATATTATTTAAGAAATAAGTTCAACACTCCGGGCATAAGCTTTCAAAGTGGGGATAATTTTTCATAGCTAATTGGTTCTACATAGGGTATGGATCGGCGGAGGGTAGCTCGAATCACCCCCTGCGAGACCTTGCATGCGACCTCCGCGCTCTACCGGTTTGGCCATGGTATATATATATATATCATTATATATATATATTATACAATGTATATATATGATATATATACATTATGTATATATTAGAATAATATAATATAACATACAATATAAATCAAATAAAAAAAAATAAAAATAAATAAAAATATAAAGTAAACAATAAAAAAAAAAATAAATAAAAATATATAAATAAAAAAAATAAATAAAAAAAAAATAAAAAAAAAAAAAATAAAATAAAACAAAAAAAAAAAAAAATATAAAAAAAAATAAAAAAAAAATAAAAAAAAAAAAAAAAAATAATAAAATAAAATAAAAAAAATATAAAAATATAAAATAAATAAATATATATATATATATTATACACAATAGAATTCTAAATAAATCTAATATAGCTATATATAATATAAATATATATATATATATTATATATATATATATAAATATATATATAGTTTATATATTATTTTATATATATATATATATATATATATATATATATATATATATATATATGAATATATATATATATATATATATAATAATAAAAAATATCAAAATAAAGTAAATTAAAGTAGAGTACTATACCGACATATGCATATATGGACTATATGCATATGTCACATACACCGCACTAATGGAAATTTTCTTTAAATTATATACCACGTCAAGATTTATATTTGACTACTACCATAGACATATGTAGAATAATGTATATGGGCAACCACAATCGGTGATAGGTCATTCGGCTGTTGCAAATTGTTAACGTGTCAATTTAAATTAACAGCAAGAAAAGTTATCTTTCTATTCGCTAGGGTTGCTATTTTAAATCAACTACGGTTATATAATAATCACGAAACTTAATTGAGTGATGCTTTCGACCCTCCGTTGGAACATTCGTAAATGGCAGACTTTGTAATATAACTGCCTGGTCAACGATGGCACAGTAAGCCACGCAATAGGGCGTTTTTCCAGAAATACGGTGGCAGATTGAAAGAGTTCGTCACCCTCTACGGAAGAACGGAATACGCCAGCCGGTGTGGTCACGTGATTGAAGCACTCGCACCCAAGACAATGCGGCCACGGAATGACCAGCTAGATAATAAGTGGACACGAAATTCATCACTAGAATTGGTCTCAATTCGACTCCAACTTCGATCTCCGATAAAATCCAAATCTCGATCCAAGACTCGATCCCAATACGGAAGACGTAGTTATCAGAGATCGTACGCAAAATAAAATATTAAACAACGCATTGCAAACCAATATAAACAGACTAACAATGGAATAGAGGATTCCACATACTCTATTATGGGGATCCTTCAACAAAAAATCCGGAATAAGCATTAGAATACATAAATAGCAGTAGAGAATATAAGTATTTCCACTACTAACGTGTGTACAGTTTGCAATAAAGTTTCCAAAGAATTTTGCTTTTTAGGAAAACCTAACCTGAAATAGAATGGTGGTCATAAGTAACAAGGAAATAAAATGTTGTCATGTATATTTTAATGTATAGAATATACATAGACATTCGGTACTTAGCCTATTCAGCCAACACTTGATCGATTATAAGGTTGCAGAGAAACGGCTCCGATATATCTTCATTTAAAGATCATCACCATCGCAAGATATGTCTTCATTTAAAGATAATCACCATCGCAGTCACCACTCACCACTTGCTGAGATGAGTACACAATCTGGAAAGGGAAAAATGAAAATGGTAACACCCGTAGCAGCGGGCGTATTACGGCATTACAATATATATAATATATATATATATATATATATATATATATATATATATATATATATATATATATATATACTATATTTATATATATATATTATATATATATATATATTTATATTATTATATATATATAATATATTATATATATATATATATATTATATACTTATATTATATATTATATTATATATATATATATATAATATATATATATATATATATATATATAATATTATAATAATATAATATATATATATATATATATATCTATATCTATATATAATATATATAATATATATATATATATATATATATATTATATATATATATTATATATATATATATATATATAATATATATCATATATATATATATATATATATAAATAATATACTATATATATTATATATATATATATATATATATCTATATACTATATATAACTATTATATATATATATTATATTATTATATATATATATATTAATATAATTATATTATACTAACATATATATAAATATATATATAATATATATTTAATATATATATATATATATATATACATAAATATATATATATACTCATATATATACATATATATATATATATATATACATAACTTATATAATATATTATACATATATATTATACCACTATATATATCATATATATATATATACTCATATTTAGATTATTATATATATATATATATATATTATATATTATATATATATATATATATATAGGCCATGTTATGTTTTAAGACACAAATAAAATAACTAAAAAAATTTTTTTTTTTTTTTTACTAAAAAATAAACAGCTACAGGAAAAAAAATAACATTTTTGATTTTAACGGGCAAGATCCAGTTTTGAGCTGGGGCTGTCCAACCATCCTTTCAGCTCACCTAAAAATGGGACATAAAATTGAATTCTCAGCCGTTTTGACACTATATAAACACCACAAAGTAGCTTTATATATAGACCCTCTAACGTTGTTCTTCCGGTTTTTTTCTGTGTCTGTAGTCATTCTTTTCAAATTTTCAAATTTTCAAACCATGTTTTTTACATTCTTCGAATCAACTTCCAATTTTTTTCGAAATGATTCAAACTTGAAATATGCATAGATAGGTCCATTATCTAAAAAGTACAGAAGTTACTTTTTCGATTTTCTTGAGTTTTGTGCTCAAGCATTGATCCATCTTCCAAAAGAATTTTTCCGAACTTCGGGAATGAAAATTGCCGATATTTTTTTGACGTCTAGGCGACGGGATGTAATTTTCAGGACTTATGTAAGTCGGGGAAGAGGCACATTTTTTTACTTAGATAATTTCTTTGCATATGCATTAGTTTTTGGAATTTGTTCTTGGAACCAAATTTTCAAAAAAAAAAATTTGGGAAAAACATTGTTTTAAAATTTCTTTGGGTATACAAAAATATATCAATCTAAGTAAAAATGTGTATCTTCGCCCAATTATACAAGCCTGAAAATTGATGTTGATCGGATAAATTAAGGAAAAAAAATATATAAATTTACTTTTCAAATTTTTAATCGTTCAAAAATGTGAAATATTGAGATATATTGTTTTTCTTCAATAATATATAATACTACATTTGGTGTTTTAACTAGTCCAAATCGCTGAAAATTTCCGAATTTTATGTCCATTTTGAAATCCAATTTGGGCTAGGGCTGATCCCCATTTTCAGCCAATAAAAATAGAACATAATTCGGAATTTTTCAGCGATTTTGACTAATTAAACAAATGTGCTTTTTATATAGATAAACGTTGTTTTCCGGTGTCTTTTTCTGTGTCTGTAGTCATATTTTCAGAATTTTCAAATTTTTCAAAATCCATGTTTTTGAAATTCTTCGAATCAAACTTCCACAGAATTTTTCGCCAATAATGACTTCAACTTGAAAACTATGCAATAGTATACGGACTCATTTATCATAAAAAAGTAAGGAAGACTTTTTTCGATTTTTTGAGTTTTGTGCTCAGCGTTGTCCAATTTCCAAACCCACTTTTTTTTGAATTTTGAAATGAAAAATTGCGATAAATTTTTTTCTTTTCAGGCGAAGTGGATGAAATTTTCAGGACTTATTAAGTCGGGGAAGAGGCACATTTTTTACTTAGATAATTTCTTTGCATATGCATTAGTTTTGGATTTGTTCTTGGAACAAATTTTCAAAAAAAAAAATTTGGGAAATTTTTTAAAAATTTTCTTTTGGGTATACAAAAATATTATCTAAGTAAAAAATGTGTATCTACCCATTATACACGCCCTGCCAAATTATGTGTTAGATCGGATAACGTAGGAAAAAATATATCAATATTTCACTTTTCAAAAATTTAATCGTTCAAAAATGTGAAATATTGAGATATTTTTTTTCTTCATTTTTTCTACATTTTGGTGTTTTATAGTCAAAATCGGCTGAAAATTCCGAATTTTATGTCCATTTTTAAATCCAATTTTGAGCAAGGGCTGATCCCCATTTTCATCCCACCTAAAAATGGACATAAAATTCGGAATTTTCAGCCGATTTTGACTATTTAAACCCAAAATGTAGCTTTTATGGCCTTAAACGTTGTTTTCCGGAATGTTTTTCTGTGTCTGTAAAAAATAATATATATATACAGAATTTTCAAATTTTTCAAATCCATTGTTTTTGACATTCTTCGAATCAACTTCCAGAATTTTTCCCATAATGACTTCAAACTTGAAATATGCATAGATAGGTCCAATATCTAAAAAAGTACAGAAGTACTTTTTCGATTTTTTGAGTTTTGTGCTCAGCGTTGTCCAATTTCCAAACCCACTTTTTTTTAATTTTGAAATGAAAAATTGCGATAAATCTTTTTTTTTTTTTTCTGTTCGGGCGAAGTGGATGAAATTTTAGACTTATCTTAGTCGGGGGGAGGCATCATTTTTTACTTAGATAATTTCTTTGTATATGCATTAGTTATGGATTTGTTCTTAGAACAAATTTTCAAAAAAAAAATTTTGGGAAATTTGAAAGAATGTAAAAAATTCGAAGAATGTAAAAAACATGGGGTTTTTGAAAATTTGAAATTACTGAAAGAATGGACTACAGACAAGAAACCGGAAAACAAGTTTTAGCGGGCAAAAAAAGCTACAAAAATTTTGGTGTTTTATATAGTCAAAATCGCTGAAATTCCGCAATTTTATGTCCATCTTTTAGGTGGGGCTGAAAATGGGGATCAGCCCCAGCTCAAAACTGGATCTTGCCCTTTAGCAAGCAATTTCATCGATGAAACTTAAAAAAAATTATTTTATTCTAATATATATATATATAATAACAACTTAAATATTAGTATAATCTTAGAACTCGCAAGTGCACGGCTGTGATTGACCTTGAATCCTGCATTAGTTGACGAGAGCAAAAGTTGCGCCAAATACCATTTTATTTTTACGCTTTGGAGAAAATGTTATTTTTTCTTTTCATATTATCCTGTTTAGGGGGTTCGAGCCGACGGGGGACAGAGGGGGGAACGAAGTCCCCCGTGTCCCCGGTAAGGCCGAGAAACCCGATTCTTGCATGCTTCTTGTTTTTACCGTGGGATTCTGATTTAGTTAAAAAGAAAAAATTCAACATTTGGCACCTTTGAGTGCTCACTCGGAGTACGCGACTTCTTCAAATTCTCAGAAAACGGTAATATCATACAAGTTTTCCAAATATTTTTTTTCTTATTTTAATATATATATTCAAAAGCGTTATTTTATTTATTTTTTTTAAAAATTTTCAATGGATAACTGTCTCCTGATTAAATAAAATTTTATTTATTTTCCTGTACCTGTTTTGGGTTTTTTGTTACGTGCATGTTGCTTTCGGGAGGCTGACTATATATATATATATATTTCTATATATATATAATATATATATATAATATATATATTATATATATATATATATATATATATATACTATTAATAATATATATATATATATTAATATATATTTATATATATATATATATAATATGTTTATATATATATAATAACTATCATAATAATAATTAATATATAATAATATAATATATATATATATATATATATATATATATATATATATTTATATATATATATAATATATATATATATATATTACTTTATATTATATATATTATATATAATATATATATATATATATATATAACCTACTATATATATACTATATAGGTGCGTCGGATTGCCGTCATATATTCTAAAAAACTATTAATGCTACAGAGTTAAACGGAATACATTGCTGGAATGCTGGTCCAATGCTGGTCCAGAAAATGTAAAAAAAAAAAAAAAAAAAAAAAATATATCTCAAAATAAAATTGCTACAGCGAAAAGGAATACATTTTTGGAATCTTGGAAAAATTTTTGGATAGGAAATGTAACAAAATAAAAAAATAAAAAAAAATATTGTTTAATAATTATAGTAATATGATTAGAGGCTATTTAGAGACTTTTATTGGTTCTCGTTAAAATAAATTTTTTTTCTATTAATTTTTTTTTTTTTTACTAAGAATACAAGGGTATACCGCCCCGATGGCAGAGTCGGGTCTCTCGGCCTTTCCGGGGAATACGGGGTAGGACTAATTTCCCCCCCTCCGGGGAGGGTCTCCGGAACCCCGCTCTTGGTTTTGGGTGTCGCGGGGGTTTCCTCCGCCCCTCCCCTACGGTAGGAAAAATCCCCCTATGTTTCCCCCGTCCGGCTGACCCCCTATTGTGCCGTATAAAGCAAAAATTTTTTTTTTTTTACATTTTCCTATGTGAAATTTTACGAAGGATTCCACACAAAAACTGCTATTCTTTTCGCTGTAGCTCTAATGTAGTTTATTGATATATTATTATATAATAATATATATATTATATATATATTATATATATATATTATATTATATATATATATTATATACTATATATATATATATATATATATATATAATATATATATTATATAATATATATATATATTCTTACATTTTCTGGACCAGCATTGGACCAGCATTCACCAATTATTCCCGTTTTAGCTGTAGCATTAATAGTCTTTTTAAGATACATTGAGAGATATAGACCTGGCCATATATATAATATATTTATATAATATATTATATATATATATACTATTATACTATTATATTTTATTTATATATATTATATATATTTATATATATATCTATATATATATATATATATATATATATATTATATATATATAATATATATAGGTATATATAATTTCAAGCATACCTAATTTATTCTGGAAAGTATGCTGATATTCTTATTTAAAAATAAGATTAGTTCTTCCAGTTTTAGATGTCGAAAAGTGTTCAATTACTCTTTCATTGAAATCTGGTATTTTACAGACCATTACGCTCTCTTTATTGAAAGCATCGTTAATGCATTCAATCTCTCGTTGCCCATGGTACTGCGTAAAAAAGTTTTTATTCACTCATACCGGAAATTGTGTAAATGCGACAAAAAAAGTGTCTACTAAGTAAAATAATTAAAAAATTTGGTCAGCATGGCCAAATATTTTGATCAATCGACCGCAAAAGTTCATTTTTATGTTAAATTTAAATTATGTCATGGTATTTGGCAAAGTTGAAAAATAATTTACGCTCCTTAGAATAAAATTTTTGATTCAGTGTCATAAGCCTAAAAAAATTTCGTACCGGTGACAAAATTTATTTTCCCTTCGTCAATAACAAATATTTTAACGTCTGTGGTTGGTAAAAATTTCGCTAACTATGTGTAAATTTTCTAAATTGACATGTGCAAAAAAAATTTCATCTACACAGTCTGAGGATCCACAAGACGCCATTTTGAATTTTGCCGGCAATGTGTACAGAGTGCTTTTGTTTGCTAATTGATTTTTAACTAAATTTCTTTCATATAATCATATATAAATAAAAAGAAGTGTTGAATACATGTTGTAGTATATATTACGTGCAAGTGAAGTTATGTATATAGGCCCTATATTGAATAACAGACAATGCATAAGGAGAGAGAATATAAATATATGAGAGACAGGTGAGAAAAGACTATAAAAAGTATACAAGAAAAATATACATTCCACAATGTATTTATATTTTTCTTGTATTCTTAATTCTTTCCTCGATCTCACTCTCATTTCTCTTTTTCCCTTTAATATTTAGGTAACAGCAAAAGAAAAGGGAATAAATAAAATTGTGTAGGTAAAAATGGTATATAGGAAGTATATAAATTTATTTGAAATTCGACAAAAAAAATTGGATTGTCATCAGAGTAATATTTTGTGTCAACGTCATTAACAAAAATTCCTTAATGTCACAGAAGAAAGTGAAATTCTCTTCAAGGTGATATGTGAAAATGTTGATTCTAAATTTTCATCGCTCACCATGGCTAACATTTCAATAAGGGTTCTTGAGTGGTGCATATCTGTTCTTGAATAAAACAGGGAGAATTCTCTTCTCAGGTTTTCTTTTTCCAACATCAGGTAAGAAGCAACAGCTTGATCAAGTGCATTGCTCGGAAATGTTTTATATATTCATGGAAATTGTCCATTAGATGATGTTTACTAACTTCCAGATGCTTAATGAAGCTAAACCTCTCTCTACATTGTATCAAAATAACGTCACAAACCTCTTTTGCAGCAATTGATCAATCAATGTTAAATTTTCTTCTTTTTTGGTTCAGAAGGAAAAGAAAAATCAAT
>JABUQX010025851.1:0-39171 GCA_015478945.1 Trachelipus rathkii
GAAAGAGAAGAGATATAGTATATATATATATATATATTATATATATATAGATATATATATTATATTATATATATAAGTATATATATTATATATATATACTATAATATGATATATATATATATATAATATATATATTATATATATATAGAAATCGAAATTAAAAATTAATATAAGATGTAAATATTATATAAAGTAATATTTGTACAAAGTTCAAAAAGGATTATACGAGGTTATATTATCACCTACCAGAAGTATTCATAATTACAGATATAGGAAGACGCTAACGATGAGAATCAAGGAAGCTCTGAATTTCATTATTCACAGTGTTAAGATTTGATTTTCCCTAATTTTGGGCCTTGAACTTTTAAATTTAGGTCTTAGTGTTTACATTTGTTTTAAACTTATTTTTTTTTATTCGTTGTATTAAAAAGTTAAAAAGAGCGTTAGTGTTTTAACTTTATGATTTTCATATTTTTACAGATTTATTTTTTTCTGTAAAAATTTCGGCAATTTTAAAGTTTTATCGATTTAACATTTACGGTTTTTTAAGGGTTTGAATGATCAAGTAATTTTAACGCTGTTTCACGTTTGTTTCGTTTTTTTTTTTGTCTGTTGTTTGTTGTTGTGGTTTGCCTGTATGTGCCCATGAAGACTTGCAGATTTGCAACAGGCGAGCGGGCTTACTGTCGACTTTGCTAACATCGTGGCTTGCACTCGTAACTCTGCATCTGTGGAATACCACCTCTCTAACCTAACGCCTACCTTGTTTGTCACTGTCGAGACCACCAGGTTTCTAGGAATCACCCCTCTAACTCGTTTACAAATAATGTCCAACCTATAACTTAAATTCATAATTTCCGTCCTGAAGGGTGGAGTATGTGCCTATGTGTAATACAAAACACTCTTGTAAACACCAATCTTCGATCTCCTAACTGATTGTTCCTGTGGCTTCTAGAAATATTTCTTCCTTCTACTGACAATAATCTTATGTTTCTGCTATTTGTTCTCCTAACAGAAACAGATTTTCACACCTTAGTTTTTTTTTTGAAGATGTCTTAAACTTTCAGCGAGACTGTTATATCTTCTCATCCCTAAAAATACTGAGGTCCTCTATTTGGGGATTTTAATGTGCACAACACTGAATGGTTGGGGTCCTCTCATAACTGATTTTAGGGTGGGTGATGGAGGCCACATCATTCCGCATTCTCTATATCGACCTTAGATGTCAACTAAGATTAATAGAACCCACGCCATTCCAGATTCGTTCTAACCAATTCCTGAATACGCTTGACGCTATTGTTTTGCACCACTAGTCCTTCACTCTAAATACACACCTTTCGCTCCTTTATTCGTAAAACTCTGACCACAACCTTAAATCTCTTAATTTAATACTTTCTCTCCAACAGTTTCCACCTTGCCCTAAACGCTTTGTTTCGGCAAATTTAATCGGGCCGATTGGTTTGCCTAACGTCGCTTCTACCACTAACTATATTCGGAATGACTGTTTTGACTCTGGTGACGCTTTCTGCCGATAAGGCCGATAAGGTGGGGAACTGTAATCGTTGATTTGGAAAATGAGCAGGTTCAAGTTCTTCTTCTATACTATTTATCTTTCTCTCTCATAATCCCATGTTCGATCGTGCTTGTTCTCTGGCCATTCAGGCTAGAGACAGTGCGTATCGGGAATGGAAAAATGTTTCGTTCTTCGTCTTCACTTCTTGCTTAATTTCATTTAGCTAATAAACTCCGGTTTGCAGGGATAGCTCTTCGAGCAGAGCAAAGCGCGCTTCATCAAACGAAAGTGCACTCCTTGGTTTTCCTACTGAAATCTTTCTGGCCTCTTGCCAAAAACTCTCTAACAACTTCTGTTGAATCTCATTATTCGCTCCTCTTATTCGATCTGACGGTGCTGTTGCTAATTCTCCAACTGAAAAGGCTCAATCTGCTTTTGGTCTCCTATTTTTCCTCTACTCACCCTGAACGTATCTCTGGGCAATTTCCTCCCCCCCCTGCTCTCCTTCTTCCCTCAGGTGGTCCTATGCTTGTGCCTGTGATACATTTGGATCGGAGTGCTTGACTCCTGAGAAATCATGAACTTTAGTGAGGCGGGTGGGACCGAATGGCGTTCCTGCCGAATTTTGAGGGAATGTGCCTGCCGTGCTGAGTCCCGCCCCTTCGTTCAAATGCTAATATTCTGCTATGTCTCCAAGAACAACCGTCTTTCCCTCCAAGTGTTGGAAGGGCGCAAACACGCCGCAACACATTCGTCAAACCTCATTGATTTCAATTCGGCTGCCTCTTTTTACTTCTAGAATTTGCCTTTCTCGTGCTAATGCGTTCCTATTCTATTCCGCTGCATGCCTGGATAGGAATTTCCGTTATGGTCTGCCTCAACCTGTGAAATTTAATTCTTTAAATAAACTCAACTTCTACAAAGTTCTCCCTCCTAAATACACCTTCCAACTTCCTAATCTCTCAACAAACGGTTCTCGTCGTCTCTCCTGTTGACAATATAAAGCATCCTTGGTACTAACTAGAAGCAAATGTTTTGAAAAACTCACATCACACGGTTGCTAGGTGCTGTGCCTCAAAAGGATACTGGGAGTTTTCTGTTTTAGACTGCGAGACTTTTTTTTCCTTCTTGCTTAGTTACTCCAGCTATACTAGGGCCTCATTCGCCCTTGTATTGGAGTACTGCTCTCATTTATCTGGGGGGCTCTGGTCTCGACCCGGCTTTTGGACAGGGTCGAGTCATAAAAGACCAAAAGACTTAAAAACTGTTCCGTACTTTCCACTTCTTTTGACCCTCTATCTTTGCGGGCGCGATGTTGGTGCTTTAAATCTCTTTCTTCTAACATAGGTTACGGATACAGTCGGCAAGGTGCTCGAGGGAGACTTGTCATCTCGCGTACACCTCTGTTTACGACGCCTCGTCGGTAATACCTAGGGGTGCTGTGTCTGCGCACGAGTTTGTGCTGGATATTGGTACTCCAGGTCTGAGTTCGCTGCGATGCTCCTCCTTTCTGCCACCTCGGTTTCTGTGGAATTCTCTTCCATCTTCTATATTCCGCTGAATTTCACATTTAGTGGATGTTCTCGTGCACACAAATACAGAAAAATTCTCTTACTCTATGCCTTTGGCTCTATGGAAAGTACTTCTGGGAAACTTATTTTAATAAATTATCCGACAAAATTAATATATTATAATATATATTATATAATATATATATATATATATATATATATATATATATATATTATATATATATAATCTATACACGTATATAATTTTATATTATATATGTGTCGTATATATATTTATATATATTATATATATATATGTAGTTATATATAATATATATTTAGTATTATAAATATATATATCACTCAAACTTAGCCCTTCCAGAATGAAATCCTGCGTACGTTCATGTATATAAAAGTATATAGAAATATATATAAAGAAGTATAGGTTTATATAATTTTGATGTTTCACCATATTTAATTAAAACGAATTCTAAAATTAAAAATATCTCTTTTTCTGTTATCGTCTGTATTGTTGCAATATAATTTTCTGGAACTTTCATATTTCTCACAGAGGAATTCTGCTCTGCCCCCAAGATTAAAATCCTCCATGAAGACGTTTATATTAAAAATATTACTTTTATTGATCACACTAAGTTTATATTCATTTTAAAAACTTTAAAAACTTTATTGTAGCTCATAAATTGGGTAATTTCGTTCATCTCCAACTTTCTCAGATGTATTGATGATTTCATTTTTTGGTAAATATCTAGTATTTGATCTAAATATTTTCTGAAAAAATTTTCTAAGTTCAGAAAAGTTAAGTTAAGTTAAGTTAAGTTTTTTTTTAAAGAAAATTCTTTAGTGGCAAGCTTCTGGAATTTGCAGAAGCTTGCCACTAAACAATTTTCTTAAAAAACTTAACTTAGCTTAACTTTTCTGAACTTAGAAAAATTTTTTGAACAGAAAATTTTTTCAGAAAATATTTAGATCAAATACTAGATATTTACCCATTTTTTAATAATTTATAAATAATAATTTTCAATATGAAATGCTCTATATCTATGCACCTTATTACATAATCTATTTATCATAATGGGTCTTGGAACGCTTAAGGAGAAATCTATTTTATTTTAGCGTACTTTGTAATCATAAATCTAAAATTTAATTATTTAAATATCAAATAACGAGAGATGCGAAAGAAGTGTGGGTAGCACCGAATTATACCTATAGGGCTAAAGGCTTTAACAGCACTGTTTTGAAAAGCATGGTTAGCTTGACTATGAACCTCATTGTGATCCTATACTAGGCCCACACTTCTAAACTAATCATAAAGTAGAGAAATTGTTTCAATTGTTTTTATAAAAATTTAATTTATCTATTAAATAAATTACGATGGTAAAGCTACAGAGAGTCGTGTAAGTATAGTGATGGTGAATTGCCATTGATGCATTCGCAATTAACTATGTTTAGAAATTAGAAAATAGCCAAGAGACCTTAAAATTTATTTATTTATTTATTTTTGTTTTTTTTGGAATAGTAGTGCAGAGGGGTGTTGTTATCTGTTGCCCGATGTGTTTTATATAAGAATTAGTAGGAATAAACCCAGGAAAAATGATAATTAAATGAATAATGAAAGACTGAAAATCGGTGCGTTCTCAGTTAGGTAGAAAATAATTTATGATATTAAGAATATATGGAGACAGTAAGAGCCATGGGCGCTGGTCGCAGACTGTCCCAGTCATCCCAGGGCTAACCAATAAGCATGGCTCATGGCAAATCCACAAGCACCCTATGGGCTTGTCACAATATACTTGGTACAAAAATTCCACCAATTTGGCTTAGTCCAAAAATAATGGATATATATATGTATTATATATATTATATATATATTATATATAATATTAGTATATATATATATATATAATTATATAGTATATATATATTATAATTATAGTATATTTAGTATAGTATAGGCAAAGTATATCTAGCAAAAAACTTTATGATCTTCAGGACATAACTTGGGTCTCACCGACTCTCCCCTATATGCATCTTTTTGAATTTTTTTTTTTGAAATCAAGGCCCTATAGTCGGTCATAAGCACACAAAAAATAATAATGCAATTACTATATAATAATAGTTTTATTTAAAGTTTTAATGATTCATTAAAATTGATGGGGAGGTGAAGCGGACCACCATGAGGGTGACTCGAACCATCTGTTTAAATTCGTCTTATCCTATATAAATTCAATTTTATATTTAAATTTTTACCTTAATAATTAGGATAATTATTTCATATAATCAAAATTCTCAGAAAACATAGAAAATAATAATCAATATATGATAAATAAAATAAGAATTAAAATAAAGGTGGTCCGATTCACCCCTCCCAGCTCAAAAATTTTGACACTTTTTTGTATTCGCGTTGGAATATAAAACCTTTCAATTTTTTAAAAAATTTTCACTTATAAGTAACAAAGTTTTATTAATATTTAAATAATTAATACATAAAAAAATTGTCAAAATAATCGACGTTAAAAATACGAAAACACAATGGTGGTCCGGTCACTCCCTCCAGTCAATTTTTAACGGCGGGTGAATCGACCAGCAGTTATGGCCCCGTGAATTTTGCCACAATACTGTTTGGATCAAAAATTTTATTTTGCAAGTTTAAAACTAACATACCGAGTGTATCCACTGAAAAATAATTAAAATCAATCCATAATTTTTCATTATAACGAAGTTAAAAAAGACTCTACATTTTTTCAAAAGTGAAAATTCGTATGAAGGACAAATTTTGTACCCTAATTCTAACAATTTTTTAAAAAATATAAAAACTTTTTCGAATTAAAAGATGATCTAGGAATAAAACTTAGAAAAATATTTAACAGAAATATGAAATGAGTGATTTTTTTTTTTATTATTATTATTTGTTTATTTTATTTAGTAGTGGACTGAATCACCCCTCCTAAAGAAGGGCGGGCCCGGTCACCCCGCCCGACGCTAATATATATTATAGTATGATATATACTAGCGTAAGGTGGGGTAATTGTAGACACGTGGGGCAAAGGTGCCCGGATGAGGCAAAGGTAGCCAGTGCCTTAAAAACCTGTTTTATTTATTATAATTTAGTATTTAAGACCATAAATATGTAGGTTTATGTTTTGTCTTTTGTTCTTAAATGAAACCGTACTTCTACGACTCTTAATTACGACCTTTTTTCTCGCATTTTCAGAATCATATGTTTTGTTTAAAAATTTATTGAAAATTCTAAGAAGTGCAATTCATTAACGAATGCATTTTATCAGCTGCAAAGGCTATATATAATACTTGCACTATTCTTAAAGACATTAGAAGTGGCCAAACATTTTAAGTAAGTTCTGAATTAAAAATATTGTAATAAATATTTTTTGGGCAAAGGTGGCCACAACATGGGGCAAAGGTAGCCACATATGGGGGCAAAGGTAGCCATGTCTGGGAATGGGGTTTAATGTAAAAAAAAAATCATTCTTGAATATATTGAATTCAATAAACCTCGGAAATGTAGTTTAAAGTATTTTCAAACAATAAACTTCTACAAAATATAATTTTTACTATTTCTTTTCAGGAAAATGGTCCGAGATGATAAGAGAAAGAACCCAGAGCTCATGAAATACTTCGAAGAGGACATGGCGAGGGCATTAGTCGATGTTAAAAATGGCACATCGATACGGGAGCTGAACGGCAGTATAACATCCAGCGTTCATCAATACAAGCTCGCTTGTCAGGCTGATCACAATCCCCAAGAAAAATGGGTAAGAAGACTGCTCTCATCAGAATTGAGGAATTTGACCTCGCGTCACCTAGCAACCCTGGGGGATTTCGGGTTGGCTTTTGATGTTCAACATCTACAAGACTTTGTCAAATACTACCATGAAAATAGAAGTAGAATTCTCCACTTTATAGGATTTAAATTGAAGCAGTTTCAAAAAGGAGATTTTAGTTTTTTTTTTTTTTTGAAGAGAATTCGACCTTTTAATAAATAATTCTGAGAAGACAATGCTTAAACCCTTACTACTTAATTGACAATTTAATAATTCATAAGATTAGTAATATTTTTATTTGTTTCATTCAGCTAAACCAATATAGAAACTTACTGTATAAAAGCGATGATAAAAATGTAACGATGGAGCCAACCCAGACAACTGATCAGTAATGATGTGACTATACGATACCCTTATAAAGATTCAACTCTCGCTGCTTTTGTAGTGCTATTGATATTTATCATTATACCTATTATTGTGGTAAGCCAAATTTTTAAAAATTTCATTTTTATCAAGACTAATTCTACTTCTGAAATTTTTCTAGAGTGTACATCTCTTTATTATTTAAGTTTTAATGGTTGAATATTTACTTACTATAAATATGGAAATATTTTGTATATATAATAAATTTCGAGTCTTAAAAATTTGGTGGCCACATTTGCCCCAATGGGGTTTTTTGATGAGGCAAAGGTAGCCACCTACATTGTGGTTTTACAACCCAGACAACTGATCAGAATTATATAGTGCAAACTCTTCCCACAACTTTCTGGAAGCATGTAATAAAATATAGAGTTGATAACATATATAATAGAATTTCCACAAACCTTAGCATGGGAAAAAGTGGCAAAAAGTGGCTACCTTTCGCCTCCGCAGCCTTTACGGTATAGTATAAATAGATGGAAATATTTCTAGTATATTAAAAAAACACTTTATTCTCCTATTTATATTTATATATATATAGTACATATAAATACTATATATATTATTATATATATTATATATATATCACCCCAAACATACCACAAGTGCATTAATAACTAAGTTATGGTTCACACATGCAGTCTATACATCGTAATCAACGCTGTTATCTCCACTAAAAACCCGCCAATGTTGGCTTTGTCTAATATATGATACACATACGAGCAAGAGAGAGAGGAACCAGACATCACACGGGCGGGAATTATATGTGCCCGGGGCCGGGGCTGGGGTTAGCTAAAATTAGAAATGGAAGTCAAAAACACTGAAAGGTCTTTAAAAATCTGTAGGATAAAATTAAGAATTTTAATTTCAATTAATTAATAATTTTAAGTATAAAAGGATTATTAATTAAATTTAATTTCAATTAATTTTAATAATTTAAGTAATATAAAAAGGAATTAGATATTTAAGTTACATTCAATTTAAATAATATGTTGTCGAAAGAAATTTTATGAAAATGAATTTGATTTAAGGAAGAAAAAAAAGTTGTATTAAATATATATGAGTATTATATATATATATATATTATATATAAGATATTTTTATATATATAGGTAGTATATATAATATATATTATTATATATATATTATATATATATATAATAATATATATATATATCATATATATATATTAGTGGGTATTGATATGTATATTAAGCAGAGAAACGGTTGACTATGCGGAGAAATCCATGATAGACCTGATCCTGACTAATAAAAAGGAGATGTTAGAGATAGTACAAGAGTGTTACCATAACGGTATGGACGATGCAAGAGCGACTGGTAATGGTATTGGGGAAGAATGGTATTAGATAAACCTACTCTTGAAAATCCAGAAAGAATGACTAGAGAGTGCAAATAGAAAAGATCAAAAAGGGCAGAATGTAGAGAGAACTATCAGCGCGAAAAAAGCAACAATATGACAGCAGAGAGGAGGGGACAAAGGATGTGAGGAGTGCTGCGAACATCCTTTAACGAAGCGTGCTAAAAGAGCGCAGAAGGGACGGTGGCGGTAAAACATGGTGAGAGGAACACAAAAAGCAAGAAGAAACACCATGGTGGAGCACGGAAGCGGTTAAAAACGCTGTACAAGGGAAAGGATGAGAATTTTTTTTAGGAAATGGATAAAAACGAGAGGTGAATTGGAGAGAAGAGAATATGTACAGCTCGGTAGAGAGCCTATATACAACAAAAGGAACCACCAGGGAAAAAATCTGGAAACGAGTTGGAAAAAAGATGTGACCAGGCGTAGAAAGCTGGCTTTTTAATATAGCACACTATGAATTACAGGAAAAGCTCGACAGTGCCATAAGGCACTTATGCTGTACAAAGGATGAAAAGGGAGTCTAATAGTAAAACAAATGGGAAGATGACGAGAAGGGGAGGGAGATTCGAGGATTTGTACAATGTGAGGGCGTGAGCGGAGGGAGAAGTTGCGAGAGCCTGAAATTTGTTTTGGTGGTCTGGGGGAGTAGGAAGGAGTTGGTGCGATATTCAACGGAGAGGAGATGAATAGTGGTTGAGTAGGTATATGAAAGAGGGAAAGCGCGGCGTGAGAAGAGGGAATAGTTGTGCTAGAAGATGCTGAAGGAAATGGGAGTTGTTAAGAACAAGAGGTGATGTTTAAATGAAATGAACAGGTTTTGGAGAGATGAGGTGGTGCTTGGTGAATGGAGTAGGGGCAACAATTTGCCCCAATATATAAAGGAGAGAGGAAATAAATAGTAAAGGTATATGAAAGAAGGATTGCATTAATGTCACATCCGGCGAAGACCTATGAAAGGATATTGGAGAGAAGACTGAAAGAGGTGGTGGAAGATAAGCTAGAAGAGTGGCAAAATGGTTTCAGACCGGGGAGATCGACTATAGATCTGGTGTTCGCTTTGAAATAGAAGTGAAAAGCATTGCGAATTTAATGAAAAACAAATGCACGCTTTCGTAACCTAAAAAGGGCTTTTATGCAAGGGAGTTATTGTGGAGGAAACTGGGAAAGAAATAGAGTATGGGAATACCTAGAATTGTTAAAAGTCAATAAAAAGCCTTGTGTTAGCACAGTAGTGTAGAGTAAAGGACCATGTCCGGTGAGGAACAATGTTTGATGTCAACAAACGTGGGTGAAGCAAGGGAGCGTGCTGTCTCCAATCCTGTTCATTTATATACATGGACAATTGTGGGAGATCTGTGTGGAACAGAGTGGAGAATGAGGTGTTTGGGATACGCCGATGACTTGGTGTTGTTTGCACAAAATCAAAAGAGACTGCAAAATTTTCTGGAGGTTTGGGAAGAGGAGTTGGAGGAGAGGGGTATGAGGATAAAACGAGGGGTGAAGAGGGGATTTTTTTTTTGGGGGTTTTTTTTGAAAAATCGGAAAAAGGTGGTGGAGATGTCTTAGGTAAGTTGTGAGTGGAGAAAGACTGAGACAAACGGACAAGTTTAAATATTTGGGGGTGCACTATTGTGAGGAAAGCGACACAATGTTGGAATTAAATAAAGAGAATTGGAAAAATTTAATGGACAGTAAGCAAGGTTGTTCCCAATTGTTGAAGGAAAGAGCAATTTCGAGACGGATCAAGATGGTGATGTACACAACTATAATGAGACCAATACTGATGTATTGGCATGAAGCATGGGCTCTTAATACGAAGCAAAGAGCAATTTGGAGGCGTGGGAGATGCGCGTGTTGCGACTGATCAGACGGAGTGAGCAAGAAAGACAGGAGGAGAGAATGAGAGGGTTAGGACTGCCGGGATTTAGGGCGTGAAGAGCGTGGTGGATCTTGTGGAGAGAGGACAGCTGCGATGGTACTGGCATGTTAAGAAGATGGAGGAGCACGAGTGCCCAGAAGATATCTGGAATGGATACCGGTAGGAAGAAGAAGTGTTGGGAAGACCTAAGTTAGATGGAGCGACAACGTGAGCTCGGCGATAGTGAAGAGACTGAAGGACCATCCACTAGGATGGTGGAGGGCGTCTGAGATGTGGAATGGACAGAAGACGTTTTGGAGAGGTTTCGTGCAAAACAACTGACAGATGCATGCATCTACAGGAGTTCTGGGTGAGAAAGGTGAGAAATATATATATATATATATAGTATAAGTATATATATATATATATATATATATAATATATATATATATATATATAGTATATATATATATATAGTTATACTATATTTATTTAATTCAATTAAATAAATAATTTTGAAAATGGAGATTTGAAAATATTTGATTTCTTGAAGATATTTACTTAAATAAATAAATAAACACATTAATATGTTAACATTAATATTTATTTCCTTTTCCGAATTCGGTTGATATATCAAATTTCCATAAATTTTTATGGTAAAAACTCGGAAAAAAATTATAATTTGCTTCCAATTGGGATTTATCATAGTAAATAACAAAAAAAAATTGATTCATATTTCAGATAACTGATTATATATATATATTCAATTTAATAACAAAGAGGTATGGAATTAAAAATATATGTTTTTTATTTTGTTTGATTTACCTCTATTATTTAGTGTAATTTTACAGTTAACCCCGGTAGAGAAACCCCGGTTTTTCCTGAATTTTTGGCCGGGGCCTGGTCGCTAAAAATGGCCGGGGTTGCCGGGCCGGGGCCCGGTCGGTTTGATACCAACCCATCCATATACCTATCCACCCTTTCTTAAATTATTGCCTCAAATCAAGTCACAACTGCAACAACCTCCTGCGGTAGACCATTCCAAAATTTAATAACCTAATTAATGAATACAAATGCTTTCCAAATATCAAAGGTGATGCTATTTAATTTTTAATGTTTTTTGAATCTATTGCTCCTTCATTAATGTTTCATATATATATATATTATATATATTATAATATATATAATATATATAGATATTATATATATAATATATTATATATATATAGTATATATATAATATACTATATATTATATATATATATATATATAGATACCCACCATCCACAGCATTAATAATAAGTTATGTCACTACAGTGCAGTCTAAGCATTAATAACTACTGTATACTAAAAACCCGCCAATTTGGCTTCAATATATTATATGATATGATACCCTTCTCATCCACCTCCCTCTCCAATCCTCTCTTAAATGTTGCATAAGTGAAGTCCATTGTTGAAATAAAGTCCTGCAAGTATGGACCATTCCAAAATTTTAATAACCCTATTAACTGAATGCATGCTTTCTTATTCAAAGGATGGCATGCTTTCTTATTTCTTATTATGACCTCCTGGTCCACCTGTCATGCTCCTATCTATGAGAAATTTATTGGTGTCTGTATATTGCAATAGATGAAGTATTTTACTAGACTTGTATCATGTCCCCTCTGAAGAAATCGCCTTTCTACAAGAAAACATTCCTAACTTCCGTTGCAGGCCTCTCTCATATGCTTCTACCTTCAAATCCAGAAATATCAAAATCCTTGTTGCCCCACTAGCGTTGCAACTCGTTCTAGCATATCTAAGTCTTTCTTTAAATAAGGGGCCCAGAAGATGTGTGGCCCCACCATTACTGGCCGTATACATAGCTATTATACAATTACTTATAACTTCCTCTTTGCTCTTGTAAAACAACATTGCGATTTATTTATGCCCAGCATCTTATTAGCTTATTTCTAGCTCCAAACACTGATTAGCTACTTTCAAATTACTGCTTATAATAGCTCCTATCTAAATCTTTTTTCTTGGTCCACAGACTCAAGCCAATCCCCATTCATATTGTAGTTAAAAAAAACTTTATGTTAAGTTAAACCTCGGTGAAGAACCTTACACTTTTACTATTAAAAATTCATTTGCCACTATCTATCTGCCCACCCAAGAAGTGTATCAAGATCATTTTTGAATCTTTATATATCCTTTCACTATTCCTAACTGTGGTGGCCGACTTTTGGTATCTATCTGCAAACTAGAAACTTTGCATTTAATCCTGTCTAAATCATTTATCATAATAGGAGGAAACAATGTGGCCCCATGCACTTCGCACCCTGTGAGACACACTGCTTCAACTATTGTTCCCATGATGATTTATTGCCCATTTATAGTTGTAAAACTGTTTTCTATTTCGCATGCATCTTTAATCCAATCAATGTACCAACTCTATCTATACCACAGTTGCAATAACTTCTTCATCAGCCTTATTGATAGCCTTATCAAAAGCTTGCTAAAGTCTAAATGATATCAATATCAACGGATCTCCTCTGTCAATTGCAGTCAGCTATGGTATTCCATAAATTCTAAACGGTTTGTCTGACATGACTCTACCGCTTTCTGAAACTGTACTGGTGAGTCCCTATACATATCTTATCTTTCTAAATATTCTCTATATGACCCAACATTCTTTTCCAGAACCTTTACCACCAGAGATGTTAAGCTAACTTGGCCTAAAATTTTCCCCCCCCCAAAATTCCCCCCCCTTTTTTCTTGCTACCTTTTCTTATAATCTTCCTTACTACCTTTCTTGTTTTCCAGTCATCTGGTAACTCCCACCAAATGTTATAGATCGCGTAAAAATCAAATACACAGTGCCTTGTGCAAATGCTGGTACTACTCTCTTTCAGAATTTACATATATATCATCAAGGGCCGTGCATTTACTTTGATCAAATATGATCTAATAAACTTTAATAATCTTTACATCAAATTCCAAATTCTTAAGTCTATTTGTTCACATGCATTACAATGAACTAGTAGTCTTAAATCTATTTAGATCAATCTTTTCTCTAGTAAACACTGAAGCAAATATGTCATTAAGAAGTTAAGCCTACGCAAAATCAGACCCCTAAATTTCATCAAATTTTTATATAGGACCAATTGTTCTATTCTTAATTTTAAATAAATTTATACAAGCTAAAAAAACTTCTTCAGGTTCTAATTACTATTCCTGCTAAATTAATTAATAAACGAATTAGATTTTCTTAAAGACTGACCAAGTGCATATCAATTTTTCCTATATATTTTCTGATTTTAGTTCCCTATTACTATCTCTGTCCTTGATTTTAAATCATCTACGCTTTTCATTAATTATATCTCTTATCTCTCTATTCACCAAACAGGTTTTTCTCTTTGCCACCCCTAATGGGTTTAATCTTTAAAACATGCTGACTTGAATATCATAAAATCTGCGCTTAAAATGTTCCACATGATTAAAACAGTTTTGGTCTTTAAACTCTTTTATCCCAGTCCAGTTATATTAAGCATGTCTCGAAATTTGGTAATATCGCCATTTCGGAAATCTTAGAGATTTTTCCTTATTAGCTTGCAATTTGGGCCCAGATATTCACATATCATCAATAAATCTTAAATTATTCAATAGAGAGGTCACTGAAGCTTCCTAAATTCTCCTCAACTAATCTCATCCACGTATAAGATTTCATCGTTAGGTTAATATTAAGTCTAATCGTGCATCGTATCTTGTGGGTTCTATGGACCATCTGGCTCACAAAGTTATTAGGTATACAATTTATAAATACATGAACTACTATAGTCCGTATTAGACAAGGATCCCATTGATGCCAGAAATTAACAAATCACCCATTATCGCACTATATCTTTTCTTTACTGTAAACCATGCTGTTTTAAATTTTCCCTAGGCATTGTACTGTTTGAGAATTAACCCTCTAAATGACGAAGGGGTTACTCCCATGTGCCCTTATGTTCGGCCCAAAAATTTATCAGTGCAGTGAAGTCTTATTACAGAAGGAGTTATGTAAGTGCAAAGATATGTAAAAGTGCATATTGTAAGAAAGTCCTGAACAGAATGTGTAGTGCTTAAAAGAATCAACAGGTTGTATATAAAAATAAGAATGTGTTCATTCCGAAAGATCTCCACAAGAGGCAAGGGCCGTGTTGGTAAGAAATCAACAGTATAATGTGGAGAAACTTGCTGTGTTACCGGTAAAAAAAAGAATAACGTTTATTATCTTAAAGCTAAGAAGTGAGGCAATAAAGAGAATTTGGGAAGAATGTAAGTAATTTATCATAATATAACCGACGGAAACGCTGGGGAACCCAAAAGAAAAAAATAAGGTTAAATAAAAAAAAATAAAAAAAAATTAAAATTAAATAAATAGAAAGTGGCTTCTTAGTTTCTGAATGCATTTCTTAGAGTTAGAAGTTAAAAAAAAAAATTCATCTTTCCTCGATTTACTATAATGTGACGAAGCGCAATGCGACCCAATGACCCGTAATAATTATTGAATAAATTCTCATGAGTTCTTTACAAGAGGTGTACAGTAGTGGGTTGTCATATAGAAGAGTTGAAAATAGTCCCAAACGCCCACCGGAGTGGGAATTAAGTGAGGTCTTTTTTACATATTTTTAATAGTGTATTGTAGAAGTAGAATTTTTGTATTTCTTTATATTCTTCTCAATTAACACCTCAAAGAAAAAAAAAAAAAAAAATGTTTTCCTGATCACTGTGATGAAGGAGCCAAGGAGGGAATCGCTTGATTCTTTCCAGCGATTCCCTCACTCTAAAGTCACCACATGTGATGAGTAGGACATTCCTATCTCACTATATCGTCTGTACACCTCTTATACGGTACACCTAATGAATCACTACTCAAAAAAAGGGTTCTCTGCGGTTCTGTTTATGTGGCACTTTGTCAAATGTGTAATGGCAAGCTTGCGCGAGGCTTGCGCCGCAAATAAGGTGCCTGGAGTATCAAGGAAGATATGGTCAGTTAGATACCCACATAAAATAAGAGGATTGTTAAAAAAAAAATGGAACTGTCAATGGAGGAAAATTAGGTTTTAACTATAAAATTATTGTGTTAACCTTTTTAGAATTCTTGTATAGACTGTGAACTCGCTTGTTAAACATTAAGCCATTAAGAATAGATGAGACAGTAAAGAATGCCACATGGGCCCTATCGAGACTGCCCAGTCAAAATCCACTAACCATAACATGCCATGGCAAATCCACAACCAGCACCCTAGGCTTTTCAAATTTGGTTGTTAACTACAAATGCCACCACCATTTGGCTTAGGTCAAAACTAATGACTATAGTAGATAGTATATATGATGACCGCAAGACCATCCACAAATCATTAATAACTAAGTTGGTCACGACATTCCTAATCTAATTTGAGCACTAATTACGGGAAGAAAGGGTTAAAAATATGGCGAATTATATAGTTGACTTATTATTAATTGTTAGACAGCTATTGTGTTAACCAATTGCTTGATATGCACTATTAATCGTTTTAAATTTTATTTTTATTTCCCATTTTCAATTATTAATCTTAAAAATAAAAAAAAAATAACTATTTTTATCCCACTGTACCTTAACTCTTCATACGTTTTTCATGTTATTATACTTATGTATAGTATATAGTAGGGGAGTGAGGGTATATAGTATATATAGATATATATTATATGTATAGTATATATAATTATATTATATATTATATATAGTTATATATATATATAATTGATATAATAGTTTTATTATATACATGTATATTTTATTTATATATATTAAGTCATTTGAGTATAGGTATTTTATTGATTAGTACTATAGTATATATATTGATATTGGGTATATGGTATGATGTATACTAGATTAATATATTCGGTATATATATATATAGATTATATATATAGTAATATATAATTATATTAAGTGAATATATATTATAGTTTGTTAGTAATATTCTATTTATATATTATATATAATTATCTATATATATATATTATAGTGTACTTGGGGGGGGTTTTGAGTAGTATACGTTTATGATAGTTTATATGATTTTATAGAGTATAGTATATATATTATATATATAGTATATATAATATATATATATATATATATATGTAGTGATATATGTGAGTACACGGTTATAAGGAAAAAAATGTATTTCAGCCTCTGAAGCACCGTCCAAAACAGAAAAAAAATTGTGGCTACTGACAACATGAAGAAAGTTCATCGGACATAATTTTCATTGCATGTAGATGAACTGCGCTATATTATGTCTAATCCTTTAAAATATGTCATAGATACAATTTTTGGGTAATTAATACTTTGCTTTTAAAGGTAATCCTTAATTTGTCAAAAATTTTTGTATCAAAATAATTCGTTAAAATGTAAAGTTTGACTAATCTTCATTTCATTTTTGGAGGGAAGGGATAGAAGCAAGTGGGGTATTTAAAGTTTGATATTTGTAGGAAATTATCAGCAATATCGCTATGCATATTTTTCAAACTGAATATTATGTAGTTTACAGAACGAGTGCAGTTGACAAAATATTGTCAAAATATTTGCAAACTATTTTTGTTTGTTAGATTGTATTAATTTGATTATATTACTTTTCAGAAAGCCTCGTACGCATAAGGCCAAACTTGCCTTGGAGGATAGAGAACCAAAAACAATTGAAAATGCAAAAAGTGCGCTTTTCTTCACGTCATAATACAGAAGTGAAGTTACTGGAGTAATGCTTAAAAATTGTTAGTAAGGGGTTTGTGAACTTATTTTGTTTTATTCCTACCTAGTTTCTTATACTTAAGTGTGAAGGGGTTTTAGTGGAGAGTAATAGTTGTTAAGTTTCATAGGATCACAAAATCCGTCTCAACCGCTGTCAAAGGTGCCGGGTGAGGTGAGTGGAGGGGGATCCTGGAGACGTGGATTTTAAATAACTTTCTCAATGCATTTTGACATTCTTTGCTTTGAAAACTTTAGAAACTATATATGGTAGGTACATATGACTCAACTCTCCATTCTTCTACTCATTTTAATTGTGCTCCCTCATTGTATTTTGGGTTGCCTGTCAATGTTACAGCTTTCATGATCGTCATTTCTTGCCGATTTGGTGGGAAATTTCAGTCGTTGTTGCTTAACCTTGTCGATCTTTTGCTATTATGTATATGGGTCTCTTTTGATAATCTGCAGACGTCATATCTCCTCTCTAAATACGCTCTCCAAACTTTTCCTATCCTCCCTTGGAGGGCGGCGTTCTATATGGTCATCGGCGCGTAATAGCGATACTAGTACTATATCTATGTTATGACCTAACATATATGTTATCTTGTCTTGAGACCTCACATCATCAAGTTGCTATAATTATTGCTCTAAGAAAAGCTGGGAATTCCTGTTCAATTGCAGTGAAATTTTTTTTTCTTTGCGTCGCGAGGATACTCCAGTTTATATATCAAGGTCCTATTCACCCTGTATTGGAGATGGAGGCGTGGCGTTCGTAGTTTGGGGTGGATCCGGTTCTCCGCTTCGCGTTTGTAGTGGAGTGGAACGGCTGAAGGCAAAGAGCTTATAACTGTCCCATATCTTTGTTTGACCGTCCTGAGTCTCTCTTGCGGTTTCCTGCGATCACAGACGTTGTGTGCTGCTGGGTTCGTGCGTGTGTTTGTGCTATTGATTTGTCTCGGTGTTCAGTAGAGTAGGATGGTGACAACGCAGTGCTCGAGAGAATTGAGTCTTTGTTTGTTCGCATTCTCGCGAGCGCGCGCCGCCCTTTTCTCTTGTATGTTTAACTCATAGAAGTGTGCCGTTGTGTTGTTCGCGTGTTATGAGAAGAAGTTCGTGTGGAAAGTAGTAGTAGTTGCGTCTAGATTATATCTTGCTGTTTGTTGTGCCTCTGCGCGTCTTTCCAGTCATCTATCTCTTTGTGTATTCGTGTGAGCTTCCTTCTGTGTATTTTTGTCGCTCTGCGAAATGATCAGAGTCTTGTCCGTGCTATGTTGAATTCGCGCGCGCGTGAGCCCTACGCTGGGGTAGGGATGGTGCTTGAAGTATGAGGATCAGGAGGTGGTGGGTTACGGTGTGTCTAGGTATTTTATTTATTTGTTTTTTACTCGTTTATGTGAAGGGTGTTGATATATATGTTAGTGTGGATTGTGTGCTCCGCCTCCGGGTGGTATTTTTTGCCTTTTTGAAAAAAATTTACAAAAAATATTCAAGAAAGTTAGAAACAGAAAGTCTATATCTGGTAGTTGGGTTGCATTTGAATAGAGAGTATAACAGCTATCGATGACGCGTGCGAGGTGACTGTGCCTTTCTAGTCATAGAGCAATTAGGTAGCCTGTGTGTTGTGTGGGGTGTTGTGGTGGGAGCGATGTTTGGTCCTGTTTATAGTTTTTCCCCATTTAAACAGAGTCATTCAGTTTCATAGTTAGTGAGAATTGCAGGTCGAGTGCAGTGTTTATTGATGGATTATACTTTGTTATGCATTTAATACAAGTATGCGAGTTGTCAGTATCTTGCGAATATATAGCAATGATTGTAAGCGATAGTAGGGAAAGAGAGAGAGAGGTGAGAGACGTTATAGAGCTCGACGATGGCCAATCAATGTGCTGTCTAGGGTGCGAGTCTTGAAAAAGTCAGACTGGATACTGCTCTCGCTGATTTGGCGTGTGGTGTTATATGGTGTTATAAGTCTTGCTTCCATTGTCCATATGTATATAGTGCAATACGCCATAGTTAATGTCGAGACGATTTGTATCTACCATACCAAACTAGAGGAGAGTCTATGGTCTACTAGAGTATCTAAGCATGCTATAGCGCACCTTCACCATGCGTACCAGAAGAGAGTTTAATGAGAGAATGTGCGCGTCGAGATATAGCGTGGGTCGTCTAGAGTATAGCGAGCGTATAATCGGGTGTGGGTTATGTATTTGGGTTTCATTGCATGGGGTGGGTGTAGTGATGTTAGAGCTTTTTGTCTTAATATGGATGAAGAGTGTTAGTGCATCCATATCTATTTCTTGTGTAAAGGGCCTATGGTTCTAGTATATATATCGCGCTTACTGCTGTTGTTTTGAGAGAGAGATGACTTTCTCACATCTAGATGTGCGAGGGTTGCGCGTGCGTCGTGTGCGCTTAGTAGCGCTTGCTGAGCCTAGTGGTTGTGTTAGAGTGTCAAGAGAGAGAGAGCGATACGTGCAGCGATGTACAGGTTGATGAACAACTTAAAATATATCCCCCCCTATAATAAGTCTGTTTCTATGAAAAACATCTCTTAGGTGTTCTTGTAACTATATCCGGTAGGAGGTTTCAATCCCAAATGAGGATCTGGTGAGATCTAGTTAGCCTTTGGGGTTGGCTGCGCTCCACGTACATCTGTGAATTGGTCTTTCCTAGTAAGATCGAAAGGCTTCCGCTCGTATATACTCTTAATCAGTAGTCTATACATAACGCATTTATGAGTGGAGGCTTAGCTGGATCAGCTTCTGTTGAGGTTTGAGATATGCATTATCAGTGAGATGTGTCCTAACGAGTGTACGGTGCTGAGTCCTGAAGCAGAGTCATCTGGCTATTCTTGACACCTTGTGCTCAAATGTACCTCGAGTTGATAAGTTTCCGATGGTGGACTCAAGAGGTCTGTTTTGCGTGTACAGTGACGCAAAGCCATTATAGTTAATTGT
Source organism: Trachelipus rathkii (assembly GCA_015478945.1). Taxonomy (NCBI): domain Eukaryota; kingdom Metazoa; phylum Arthropoda; class Malacostraca; order Isopoda; family Trachelipodidae; genus Trachelipus; species Trachelipus rathkii. Next base: position 20,192 of record JABUQX010025851.1, read on the forward strand.
GTGTTTGATATATGTCATGGTACCTGGGGGGGTGACTGAGAGTTGTGTGAGGGAGTTCCACATTAATTTTTTAAGTAAGTATACTATAATTAAAACTATGAGAGGAGTGTAGAGTGCGAGCGCAGAGTGGTATGTGGTGCGGTATGGTATAAGAAGAAAATTTCAGGCGATGGTGTTGTTTTTCTCCAGTTGTGGTGTAAGATTTTTTAAGAAATATATTAGTGTTTTCAATTAATAAAATAGTTATAAAATGAGATTGCTTAGGGATCGGGTGTGTGAAAGATATTGTCAAGTAGCATTTTGCAGTGCTGTGGCGTCGTTCGTGTGAGGGATGGTAGGAAAAGGGCTTCCGTGTCGAAGAGTGTTGGTGGTTTGCGAGATGGTTGAGAAGTACAGTGCAAGATGGGTCATATATTTATTTGTTTTGATTGGGTGGTGGTGTTTTGTTTGTTCTATAGGGGTTAGGTGTGCTTAAGAGTAGTTGAATTGAGATTTGTCCGGTATGTATCTGGCGGTGGATGATTTTAATGATAGTTGTAGGAGAAGAGTATGGGTTGTCACTATGGATTTAGTGTAGTTTTTGTGTGTCCGCATCTTTAAGAGCAGGAAGACTTTATTCTATTGAGTACCTGTAGACAGGTGAAAGTTCCCTAGAACTGGCCGACCTGGATTTAACCTATACGTGCAGGTTGTCTGAGTGGGGTTTAGCTTGGTCCTTATGATGGTTGTGTATTAAACCTTAAGGCGCTTGGTAGGATGGTATGCTATGCGATTGGCTTGGGTATTAATGTTAGGACCAAGCTAGTGAGTGTTGCTTTTTTGTACTTTCTCGTGTGTATGTAATAGGGTCGGGCGGATGATCGTGTGTGGCTGGGTGCCGGTGTGGGTCGTGATTAGTAGATTTGCTAGTTGAGGGTAGTTATGAGGGTGGTGAGATGGTTAGTAGAGGTGGGTCGTTATTGATTATTGCGAGAGGATGGCGTAGGAGTTGATGTCTGTCCGCCTGGATTTTATTTTATTACCGTTTTCTGAGATATGGGGGGTTGTAATGAGTAGTAGTATTAAGTAGAGTTATATAGAGAGGTAGGTGTTGGTATTAGGCGAGGATTCTGTGAGAGAGTGAGGATTTTTGTATATAATATTTTTCGCGATAATTTTATTTTTAGTAGTTATATATAATATATTTTATGTTTATGTGTCGTATCATAGTAGAGAGGTATAGAGTTTTTGTTAGGGAGTGTATGGGATTAATATTATATAGGTATTGAGAGTATTGTGTTCAGAGAGTTGTTTTGTAGTAGCGTATAGGGATTTTGTATTTGGTATAGGAGGAGTAAGTGAGATTGTATGTTGGTTTAATTGGTTTTCATATGACATATGATTTGAGTACTTATGTCGTCGAGAGGGGGCATGTAGGGCGTATGAGAGAGTGTGAGTTTAGTATTGAGTAGTGGTGGTGTCGTATGGAGAGTTATTGTTACTTGAGTTTATTACGGAAAGCGCTTGATTTATAACTATTGTCGCCTGTATCTGGAGTAGCGATGCGAGAGAGAGAGAAAAGACAGATACTTGAGAAAAAGCCTATATGTGCGAAGCGAATAGAGATAGAATTAATTAAAGGGTACACTGAGTGTATTTGCGAGCAGCTTGTCGTACTCTATGAGTATACCTCTTTCAGTCAAGGAGTATATACGCTCTGAAATCGGTCTATATCTATATATATATCGCACGCTTATGTGTTTAGTTCTCAGAGAATGTGAGAGGTAGTTTGTGTGAAGACCTTCGATGAGTATTTAGGTTTGCAAAGTGTCTAGGTATTGTATCCGTGCGAGCTAGTTTATGTAAGAGTGTTGAATTATATGAGATGAGGGAGGTATGATCAGAGTGCGGTTTCGTTGCTTGTAGTTAGTAACATTGCGAGTTGTTGTGCGAGATTGTGCGAGATGATATTGAAGTTTGTGATAAAGGAGTTCATCTATTCGATACGTGTGAGAGTTTGGTTGGTGGGATGTCTGGATGGTGTAAGACCTTGGGTCCTTTTTTTAATGTCTGCCAGAGTGTTGTTTTTTAGCTTTCTGAAAAATCGCAGGGGGGATGTGTTCACGTGATCAGATACTGTGTCATGACGAGGATGTTCTGACAGTGGTGGAGGTTATTTGGTATAGAGATCGCAGCTGTGCGAGAGTCCTGTTGGCTTTTCAGTTAGGCGTGGGTCTAAAGAGTATTTTCAGGAGAATTGATTAAGATAGGTTGGAGTAGTGTGAGTTGAAGTTAGTAGAGTAGTGTTTAGTATGAGAGTGTGTTTTAAGTATTCTGTAGATGTAGTGGGTTTGTTAATTGAGTATTGATGTGTAGAGGATACAAGAAGAATGTGCTTTTGTGTGTGGATTGATTGGAGTTGATCGCTGTGTGTAGAGCGTTGTGTTGATAATAGTAGCTCCTTTCTTTGTTTTTGGTAAGGTTGAGTAGAGTGATTTGGGAGATTAATAAGGGGGTAAAGAGTTTGTATGTAGATTTATTTTGGGGTGTGTGCGTGAGTAGTGTGAGAGGTGAAGAGGGGTGGATCAAAGAGGTCGGAGAGTGCAACGCAGAAATAGAGAAGAGAATGTTTGTATATTTCAAGTGTGAGAGTGTGGTGATGTGAGTGAAAGACTATATTTGGATATTATTAGAATTAATTGAGAATTGTTTCGTGAGAAATATGGTTATTAGGTGGTGTGGTAGAATGAGAATGCTGCTCAGAGCGGCTTAGATGCGACTTAGAGAAAGGTAGGGGTATGATTTTATTGGATTAGGAGGAGTTTATCTAACTGTGCAGATTGATGGTGAAGGATGTCAATTGATAATGTGATTGTAAATTTAAGACATCTTTGTGTGTTATTGTTATTCAGTGGGTGGAAGTGCTACAGTAAAGTGAGTCGTCTCACAATATATCTGTTATGTGCGCATGATGAATTCTGTTTTTATATTGGTTAAGCGGATCAGAAAGGATGGATAGAGAGTTCTTGGGTTTTGTGTTTGTTAGGGCGGTGTTGTTGTGTGCGAGAGTGTTTCTCGCTCTAGAGAGAGAGAGGTTATCTTGCGTGTTGAGATATGAGTTGGAGACTATGGAGAGTGCCGCTATTGCTAGAGGTTCTCATGTCTTGGTTAAAGCTGACCGAGTTTGAAAAACAAAAGAGTTAGTAGGTGTGAAGAGAGATTGATATAGGTTGTGAGTGATGAAAAGAGGGAGAGGACAGAGAGTGTATTGTTGCGAGTGATGAGTGCGAGTAAGATGGCGAGTGTGATGTAGGTCTAGTGATATCTGAGCTTAACGAGTGAGAGAGTGACATCGTGATTAGTCTAGAAGTGCTGGATGAGAAGGAGTAGAGTGTGGTGTTATGAGTTTGGTTCGTTGATAGAATTTAGTTTGGCGTGCAGATTGTTGTTAATAGAGAAGGTGGGATGAGTATTTATTGAGAGTTGAAGGGTTTCTAGTGTGGAGTTGCGAGGACGGTCATCTTGGCTAAATAAGCGTACGTTGTATATAAAGTGATACTGTATTTTTTAATATTGATTGGGAGTTAAAGAGAGCAGTAGCGTTAAGAGTGGTAGGATTTGTCGATGTGTAACTTGTCGGGAGTTGCCATGCAAATTTGTGAGGGATTTTTGCATATAGTGAGTGGTTGATTGAGTTGGTATTATGATAATGCGTGTGCGTGTGGGTGTTAGCTGTTTGATATAAAGTGTGTTTTGAATGAGCAGAGTTAAGATAGATTGTTGGAAAGTGTGATTTCAGGTAGGGCTTGTGTTGTTTGTTGTTAGAGACGTCATAGTTGCATGTATGGTAATTGTATTATTTGTAGTTATCATAGTTGTCTTAGATGTAGTTGTGGTAGTTTTCCTAGTTGTAGATGTCGTAGTTGTATTTGACTAGTAGTAGTTTTCGCTTACTAGTTGTGCGTCTGTATGAGAAAATAGCTTTATGTTTGAGATTGAAGTGTAGACTATTTAAAGCTAAGATAATAAGATTTGGGGATAGGAGAGTTAACATTTAAAGAAGCGAGTAAATAGGTTTTTCATGATATAATTGAGGGGTGGGCTTAAGAATTATCGTTGTTACAGGTGTATCATTTGTGTGAGCTATTTGAGATTGCTCATTTATTGTGAGTTCGTATTCGGATGAAATGATCGCAAGACCGATATGTTTGTGCGAGTGAGATAAGAGAGGAAGCCGTAAGATAACCTTCAGAGTGCGATGGCAGATTCTAGGTGTCTGAGAGTATCTGTGGACAGTGTCGAGATATGGAGGTGGAGTGCTAACAGAGTTAACAATTTTTGAGGGATCAGACGCTTTAATAACCATAAACTATATGAAATAATATGATAAACTTATTTGCTAGTTGCCACTTCTTTGCAGACTATCTGTTGTCATAGAAAATGTTGCAAGTTAATGGATTACTTTGTTTTTGCTGCCTTTCAACAATTGCATATATGATGAGTTGAAAATTTTTAAATTGTTAAATTTTAGTCCTAGAGTCGATTTAATTCTTTTTTGATTTCGATATTTTTCTAGTAAAATATAATCTATCATTTCTGGAACAAGTAAATTTATCAATTCTTGGGATGGGGGCATCCAATAGATTTCCAAATCATTTTTTAATAATAAATATAATAAATCTGTAATTAAGTAGTTTATCTTCATAAATAATGTGGCCCGATACGAACGGATGGCATTAAACTTTAACATGGAAAAAATTCCATCTATAGTATGACCATAGTTGATTTCGGCTAATGTGAATAAGGTAAGTAAGATTTGTTAAAAAAACTGTTTGGGAATCTTGTTATCCCGCCCATCTTTTGTTGCCCACTCTCAAGAATGGATAATAATTACTCCGTTTCCAGAAAGTGCAATAGATACTTATTCTTTAACTAGAAAAAATCTCGAAAATCAAAAAAGAAATTAAATAGGAAAATATGAAACATTTAACCAATTTAAAAATTTTCAAACTCATTGGTACAACAAGTTTTATAATAATCTGCAAAAGTTTACTGATTTGATCAACCTTGAACGAATGTGAAGGAACATTTTCATAACGCTGTCGAAGACTAGAAAATAAGTTTACATCTACGTCTGCTGCGTGCGCAGTTAAAGGAAACGTAGAAGTCCACTGCTGTCCCACTGAAAATATATTTAAATCATTACTTTAACCAAAAAAAAATTTTTTAATAAAAATAATTGTGGAAATAATGGAATATATTGATAATAGAAAGAACACTAAAAAAAAAAAACCTAATTCAATAAATTATCATCAATGACATATATACATGGTAAAAAAAAAATGAAAACGACAGTAATAATTAAATCTTATATCTACCCCCAAATCTATTGCTCATCTATACATTGCGACAAAGAGAATAGGAAAAGGGAGTGATCTGGAATAAAGGTAATTTAATTGTTATAAGGGACAAACACGCGGAGCAGGAAATGCTACGATCTTTTAAACGACAAAAATATATATTTTATGTTTAAACAAATAAAACCCTGAATACAGTTTCATATCATTTTACTCATGCTTCTGTGTATTTCGTATTTTTAACATGACTAACGGGTCAATTGAAAGATGGCACGGGCTGACGAACATACGAACAAGGAACCGACCGAAAGTCACAAAATAATATATTATTTTAAAATTACAAAAAATAATAATAATAATAATAAAAAAATAAAAGTTATTAAGTAATACAAAGAGAAAAAAATATTAAGGAAATTACACAAATGGAAAGAGAAAATAAAAGTAGTAAACCCTTCTTCTCAGTAAATTCTTAAGCTTTGATTATCTTTTGATTTACATCAGTGCCTGTCCCTCTCACCATAGACCTTTTAGAAAGATACATAAGCATAACCGGTTCAATTCGTAGCTACCTTTACACAACTTCAAAACAACTTAATAATCTCTCCCTTCAATATAATTTTTTCGTTTTAATGGTCAGTTTTATACCCAAGCATCTGGACTTAGCATGGGTTCACCCCTCTCTCCAATTTTTAAGTAATAATTGACCAATGCACTTGACTGAACATTTTCACATCTTTTCTGATCGGTTACTTAACAAGTGAACAAGAAAGCATCGGTAACACCTATTTTTAACACTTCACAATAAGACAGAATACAAGACAAGATGTAGAACTAAAATTATATCAATTCATTGCAACTCCTTCCATGTCAATCACGTTAGAGGAAATCCTTCCATAAGTCCTACCTTTCTTAGAATACATTAGTTCAGTTGGCAGCATTCACACATTTACATATATACCATTTACAGAAAACTTACTTTCACTCCTAACTATATCCACTGGTTTTCTCATCACTCCAAAAAATACAAAAATGGCATACTTTCTTCTCTATTTTTGCGTGCATTCCGTATTTGCTCTACACCTTTTTTATGGCATGGAAACAAATTAACTTCTTAAAACTTTTTACCACCTTATTAAATCCCAATCTTATGTATTAATCTAAGCTTACAAAAAGCCTTAAAAGGAGTTATTTATGGTTCCAATCTCCAAAAACAAACAAATTTCTTCTTTCTACTCTATGACCGTCCATTTCCCCACTACTACATAATATAAAAAAAATTTTTTTTTTTTTTTTATAGCCTAAAAATATTACTCTTATCCTTTCCAATCTTATTTCTCTAAAAAATACTTTAGACCCCCTAAATGTAAAGAAAGTGTTTCTGACAGCTGCGTCTATCAAATACCCTGTACATCCTGTGAAAAGATATATGTAGGTGAAACAATGGATTTTTCAAGAAGAAAAAACAAACACTTGAGCAGACTTAAAAAAAGAACAGCTAATTAATTCAGCCTTACATTCTCAAATAACATGTATCAATGTCATTAAAAAAAACCTTGGGAAATGTTTATTAATACAAAAGCAAGAAGAATCCTGGGAAATCATTCTAATATTAATGTCAACACAATTTTAATAATACCAACCTGGTGAGTAAAATAGATCCATTGTTGAAATGAATATTATGAAGTCTCAAGAACTCCAAAATTCTCTGAAGAAGATATACAAAAACAACAATAGGTGCTTTTTACGTTAGCAGTTTTTCAAATGCGCTGTTCCTCTGCCTGAAGAGATCTCCCCGATGGAGATGAAAGCTTGCATATCATTTGTAGACTTTTTTTAATTATTCTTGTGAAGTTTCCTTTTATTGCTTAATAAGTTTTTTCGTCGTTGAAAGTTTTGTAACTAAAAAATGGAAAATTTTAATCCAAGGTGCTTTTCCTTTTCTATATAAATATAAATACTACTGTAACGTAACTTTGTCATATTATAATATATTATATTAGTATATATATATATAATATATATATATATATATATTATATATATATATATATGTATAACATATATATATATATATATATTATATATATATATTATATATATATATATATATATATATATATATATATATATATATATATATATATATATATATATATAGTATAATATATATAATATATTATATATATATATATATATTACAATATAAGTTAGCTTTTATTAATATTTACATAAATTTTGTATATAAAATTGAATTGTTGATAATCAAAAAATATTATCAGTTATAGAATTTTTTTTTATTGAAATCAATATATCAATAAGCAGAAAAAAAAACATCAATAGTGTTATCCTTATAAAAACGCCAAAATTAGCCGTTTGAAATTTTCTGAACATTTTTTTAGTTTTTCTTCAAAATATATACATAAAATGTACTACTCAAAGCAGTAAAAAAAACTTTAAATATTTTTTTGATACCATTTGTGTAAGTTAAATGTTTATAGTTTTAATATAGCATTTAATTGAAAATTATGCAGTGAAACTCTACAAATACCAAATTATGTTGAACTCATATATCCTGCAATATTTTTAATAGGATAAGCCAGCTTAATGTCATCAGCAAACTTAGAATCAAAATGTTTAATTCCCTTATCCAAATCCTTATTATGGATTAAGAATAGAAACCCTAACACAGAACCACTAAGGAACCCTATTCTTCTCATGATGATTTATTGCCATTTAATACTACACACTTCCTCCTGTCCATTAACCACTCCTGTATCCAATAATTTACAACCCCTCTTAAACCACACTGAGATACTTTGTGCATCATGCTTTTATGGGGTACCTTATCAAAAGCATTGCAAAATCCAAATATACAATATCAACTGACTCTCACTTGTCAACACTCAAAGTAATATACTCCATAAATTCCAAAAGATTTGTCTGCCATGATTTACCTTTGCATAAAACCATGTTGAGAGTCTCACAAAATTTCATTGTCATCTTAATTTATTTGTGTTCAACTTTTCAATATTTTTCATTGAACTTTTTTCATTAAATTTTTGCGTAATTCGTTAAATTTCAGCATCAAAAAGATTCCAGTTAGAACATATATTAAAAGGTCTATAATGTATTAAAGTTTTTTTATATTAGCGATTTTGTAATTTAGAGGAGCGATAGAGTCATAATTCAGAAACCTATATTTTTTTGTCTGTATGTAGACAACATACATGCTGAAATTATTTTTTTTATATGTTATTATTCATTACCTACCTTCTTTCCAGAACACTGGATGTAAGGTGCGTCACATGCACTGGAAACAGAGAAGTAGTAGAGGAATATGATGCAAGTCGAAAAGAAAGCCCAGCCTTACTGCCCCCTTTATACCCTTAAGTGAGAACTCGCAGCATTCAGAAAAATCCACCCTAAGGGACTGCGATGGACCCTCACTATGGCATCTCATCAATGTAGATTTCATCCCTTGGCCCAGGTGGGTCACAACTATACTCCCTCACTAAACCCCGTCATTCACTCCTGTTATGCACCTTTCTACTCACCTCTGCACGAACAACTCGCATGTCCTCTCATTGACTCGATTCTGGCTGAATCCTTTTTTCTTCGGTCTTGCAGGCCGTTGATTCCACACTCTCACCACTATATATCTGCTTAGCCAACTGACTATCACCCATCCTTTCCACATGACCAAACCATCTCAGCATACTTTCGTTTATTCTCTCATTTACTACTTTTTTCACACCACACAATTCCCTAATGCGTTCATTCCTCATTTTATAAATTCTTCTCAACTAGCACGCCCCTAAGATTGTCGATCTGTCAACACATTTGTCTTTTGATCTATACCTCTTATTCCAGACATAGTTTCACTAGCATAATATTAACACAGAGTTAACAACATATCCCTCATGTAAACCCTATCGCATTCAAGCACTTAGTCCCTTTGCAATCCACCAAAGGTTAAGTTGCACAGCCCACTTCTACCATTTACAACTTTCTACTAAACACACTCTTCATCATCCGTTACCTTTTTCATCCAACATATTTTAAATATTTAAACTCAACACTGTTCCAGTTTGTTCCACGCTCCAACATAAATTTTCACACCTGGACTGTCCTGACTCTTCATCCAATATAACCTTATCTTATCTACAATTTACTTTCAAGCCTCTCCTTCTACACACTCTGCCAAAACACCTGTACCAATGCTCAAACTCTCTTCAGATTCGCCACACACACGCAAAATCATCTGGATATAATAAGTAGGGCACCCTCCACTCTTTTTCCATTCTCCTATCATTCTAACACTTTCTCTCCCACTTCTAATTCTTTCTAAGCCCTATCCAGATACATAATTGAGATAACCAGGAGACATTAACTACTAGTATTATTATTTATTATAATATTATTATTATTTATTATATTATTCTTATTATTATTTATTTTAATTTATTATTATATATTTTCTTTATTATTATTATTTATTATTATTTATTATTATTATTATTATTATATTAATTATATTTATTAATTATTATTTTTTATTATTATTTGATTAGTATGATTATTATTATATTATTATTATTATATTATTAATTATTATTATTATGATTATTTCATTCTTATTATTATATTATTGAATCTAGTAGCGGGTGCGACTAAAACTTGGTTTCGGGTGCCCAATCCTCCTCCTACTGCGCCTGTGCATTTCCCTGCTGCTTGATTTCTCGTCATCTCATTAGCGCAGGGTTTCCTCTCTGATGCAAGTTCATGTGTGGGTCGTGAGGTATGCTCGGGGGCAGCCAAACAGCGGTGGCGTCAAACCGTCATTGAGCCGGTGTCTTCTTCTAGTTAGGTGGAGGTCCACCGCTCCTGGTAGGTGGATCCTGGCTCAATTACGTCCTGGTCATACTCAATGCTCGGCCATTGGATTTCCTTTATGTCGCAGAGGGTGCCCCGAGCTTGTCTTATTTTTTGCTCCTCATTCCTCTCTCAGTCGTTTCATCTGTGTGATTGCGTGGCCATGCGCCGACCCTTAGAAAACAAGTTTATTCTCTTAATGTCTAGCTATTCCTCTTCAGCTAGCGCCTCAGCACATCTTATCTGAATCATCTCACTTTCGTAGTGATAACGTTTTTGCCTTCCTATTGAAACTGAACATCTTGTATAAAATCTAACCATCTCAGCCTTGTTCCTATTTCGTTCCGTTAAGGATTTCCCCTGTCATTAGTTTACTAACACTGTATAGCCGCATTCTTGGGTGCTGTGGAGGTTCCTGTACATCCACTCAAAAAATAAAAATAATTATTGATCTAAGGTGCAGTCTGGATGGATGGATAATGATAGGGGTTTGTTAGGTGTGAGAAGAACTGGTAAAACTAAGAATAAGCGTTTTAAAGTTGTGTGTTATGTAGAAAGGGAAAATTGAGAGAATAAATGAGCGTGTATTAAAGTGAGTTGGTCATTTGGAAAGGATTGATGGTAGTTGATTGGTTAAGCTGTTGTATAGTGGTGGGAAGCGATCATATGAGAGACCTAATAAAAAGTGGATTGAGTTAGTAAAAGATTGTCTGAAGGAAGGGAATGTGAATTTAGCAGAAGCAAAAAGAATTGAAATATGGCATGATTTTGTGAGAGGGCAGGGTTGTGTGTACCCTGACAATGATGAGATTCCATAGGGGGGGGGTCTGTCGCTGTGTGTTTAGCTCTTGGGTGTGATTTTGACTGCAATTGGCTTAGCACTTAATTGTCATGTTCTACTTGGCTATTCTTTTTCTGGTGTATGTTTACGCACCAGACTCCCAATATCCTGGGAGCAGTGGGAGGTTTATTATTATTATTATTATTATTTATATTTTTATTATAAATTTTTCCATTTTTATTATTTTTTATATTTTTGTTGTTGGTTTTTTATTTTTATTTTTTTTATTTTAGTTATTATTTTCCTTTCTTATCTTTTCTAGATTTATTATTTTTTTTCTTTCAGTTTGCATAAAAAGGCATTTGCTAGCAACAGTATGCACCAGAAAAATAAAATTATGCCTTTTGAAGACGTTGTTCCCCTGGAGAAATTTGCTCAGCAGTATGATGCCTCCTTATTTGGTTTAATCAACCATAGTAAGAAACGACCACACAGCAATTTTAATACTAGGTAGGTATTTAATCTATATAGGTATACCTCTTAGTAAATGCTATTTTCTAAGCGTTGTGATAATTGTAGTTGGTAAGTATGGTGTGGAAAGGAAAAAGAACCATAGCGTGCTTTTGTTTTTCGAAAATGTGCGTCAGTTCTTGGGTATAATCTAAGAAAAAAACAAAGTAAAATTTGTTTTTTTCTGTTTTTTTCATATTTAAGTTGTGGATTGCTTTATTGTTTTGAACAATTTTATTATACAGTTTAGCAAATGATGCCCTGAATTGGACCATTGTTTTGGTTTTCCAATTTCCTCCATAGGTGGAAGCCTCCGTGAGTTGTGTTCAAAAATTTTTATTTATTTTTTATTTTTTATTTTATATCTGAATTTTGATATTGCCATAAAATACTTTTGTTTGGGCTTGCAAATTAATGTGTTTCTTAACTGGTTTCAGCTTTTCAGTATACATTTTATCATAATGTATTTAATTATCATCAAGAATTTTAGATAATGCCCACATTGCAAAAAGTTGTGGACGTACTTTTTTAAGGAAATTAGAAGAGGTAAGCAAAGGCCCTGCGCGATGGAAAGTGTAACTTTGGTTGCGTAGCGTTGCCAAAACTAAGTATTTAATGCTCATAAATCTACGACTAGGAATCTGAAAAGTTTGGCAACGAGAGAGATGATTATGCTAAAGCAGCTAAAGCTTAAAGTCCGTTACTGCCCCTGTCCTCACCACTTGTCATTCTCAACATTTATATGCGATACTTCATACGACTTCTGAAATCAGACTTATCAGTCAATCAAAATAAATGTGCTGATGAGCCCAGTGATAATGAGCTTGTAGCAGTATCCCAGTAAACTGTTGTGACTGGGAGTGTGGACTATGTGATTTAGTGAATTCAAAAGTTGATATTCCAAAGCCAAAGTCATTCACTTTAGGCATTCACTCATCCTCCTTCATTTACAATTCTTGGTAATATATTTTAATTCAATATTTTTATTATGTTCATTTTCTTTCGATCAAATCACTTTTGAGAATTTCCTTAACTCTTCTTACAAATTCTTAATTTGTCTAGCTATACATTAATGTTTAAAGTAAATTATAAATATTATGATAAACATTATAGCAAATTTGTTTTAATTAAAACAAAAATGGTAAAATTCTCTAGGATGATTTTATTATTCGTTGTCGCAGGCTACAACCTTAAATTCGTAACGAATAACAATTGATAAAATATAAGAGAAAGGTAGTTCTGCTATTTTCTAAATCAAAATAGAAATATTTGTTTTAATTTTCAGGTATCCTCATATTGAAAAATGAAAATTGACTTCAAGGTGTAATATCAAAAATTAGCCTTTTTAATATTTTTAAAAATACTTTTAATGAAAAAAACGAAATTAAAAACTGAAAAAAAACGAAAAAAAAAACATGAAAAAAACATGATTTAAAAAAAAACGGTTTTTTTTCCCAGCCCTAATTGTAATGTTGAGGTTGTGATGAATGAAATGTAATTAAAATGTATTAAGTATAGAGACTATGAGTACAAAATAAATTTTTACTTAGATATTTTTCTTGTATGCTCGAAAGAAATATTTTTAAAATCTCTCCATTTTGAATTTTATTTTAAATAAACTAATCATGACGATTTTTGGGGCAAATGCCTATTCAAGGTGCAAATGCCTATTCAATGTCAATGTGGGAAGAATATGAAAATAATGCTCATCATTGCCAGCCACTTTGGAAATAATTTGCAGGTGCGTTTCTTAATGAGAGAAATACTGTATTCACTATAAAACAAGGACCATGTATAGAGGGATGTAGAAGATGCTACAACATTCAAGTCAGGAGTTGTCAATTTCCACACACAAGTAGTGTGAAGATGTTGACTATCTTTTGTTACGAATGCTCTACCTAGGCAGTCGAAATCTAGTTGTCAGCTCTGGGATGCCTATATGGAATAGAAATGGGTGACAATCTCGTTAAAGGATTAGCCAGTGCCAGTAGAAATAATCGGCAAGCGAAGAAGAGATAAAGTATTTTGGTTCTTGACTTTATTCAGATGATAGTTGGACCGGACCTAGAATCACCCTCAATATGAGTGATATTCCATACTAAGGTATATTTGACCTTTGCCTTGTTGGAGTACCCATAAAGAAGAAAATCTGTCAACATCAGCAAAATTGTTCAATATCCTTGAAGCCACCTTAAATAACATTTTTTGTTTTGTCATGTGTCTAAGAGTAATTTCTTAATGTTAAGTGAGTTATAATTTTTGCGTAAAATGGGATAGAGCCATTGAAATATATCGGAAGAAATTTAAGTAATATTTTTGAAAGAGTGATGTATAACATTCTTTTTCTCTTTTTCAAAAGCTAAATTTTTAAATTTTGAGGTAACCACCAGAAAGAGATATCATATTTTTCCCTGTGGTAATTTATTTGGCTATAGTTGTACTGGTATATCAATTAGTTCAAGTTTATTTGAGTAATCCATTGACTTAGTTATGTTATATATATGATATATTCACCTTAATTAGTTTTGTTGTTTCCACATAGGCTTAAAGTGGATCTGTTTTCAACCGTTAGAGTTTTTTATTAGTGTGGAATTGAAACTCGGAGTAAGGAGCTGGGAAATTGTTTGTCGCTTTCTAACTTTGGTTCCCCTGACCCCTTTTATATTTTCACTTACAATTAGAAATAGTAAGAAATATATTTTGTTAAAAGATTTTTTTTTCGTTTTTTTTGAATTAAGTTTTTATTCCTTTTTTCATTAAATGTTATTTTTAAAAAATATAAAGAAGGCTAAAACTTGTATTTCACTTGAGTAATTTCATTTTTCAAAATAAGGATACTTGAAAATTAAACAATATTCCATTATGATTTAAAAATTTCAGAAGTACTTTCTCTTATATTTTAATCAATTGGTTTTCGTTACGATTTAAACAGTAGGTTGTAGCCCTGTAAGAACTGCTTTTTTGTAGGCTCTACTTACCTAATTTAACTATGTATATTAAATGTCTATTTTTGAATCATATTTATACTTTTAGAGTTAAATATTTAATGTATATTAATATTTATATAGATAATACTGAAAAAAATCAAAAGTGACTTAAAGGATGCAAATGAAATAATAAAAATATGGAAATTAAAATTAAACCAAGATTGGTAACTGAAGGAGGATGAGTGAAATGACTAAAATTAAATATTGGCTTTGGAATATCAACTTTTGAATCACTAATCCTAGTCCCCCCTCCCCAGACCCCAGTCACTACTGAGTACACTACTGTCAAGCTCATTATCACTGGCCTCATCAGCTTGATCAAGACACATTTAATTTTGATATAACAGATGTGAAAAATAAATTTGGGTACATGGAATGTCAGAGGAATAAATGTTTGAGGAGAAAGAGGAGAGAGGTTGATGGATGTATTTAAAAGGGCAAATTTGATTTGCTCGCTGTGATCGAAAAAGATTGAAAGGAAACCAGTGGAAAATGGAAGTGGTTGTGGTGTTGAAATGTGTGTTGGTGTGCTGGTGTGGAAAGGAATGAGAGAGGGAGAGAGGAGTTTGCAATTTTTAATGAGTTGACCTGTGGTCAAAGCCCCCCCCCTTTTTAATGGGTTAGAGTTTGTGGTGCGTGAGCCACTAGAATTCTAATGGTTAAAATTTTAAGTTTGAAAAAGGTCAAGGTATGTGTGGTTGTTGACATCTGGTCCATCTGAGGGAAACGTTGAAAGAGAGAAATAAATTTTGGGAATAATCTGAAATGATGTTCTGGAGGGGTGAGTAGGAGCTTCAGATTGATAGTGGTTGGGGGACCTGAAATGTTGGATAGTTGATCAAAAAAAGGGATGGTATGAACAGGTGGTTTTGGGGGTGGCGCGGGAGAAAATGAAAGAATGGGAGGAAAGTGATTGATTTCTGTGACGAGAGAGGAATGTGTGTAAGTAATACTGTTTCTTTAAACACAAGAAGATCCATAAGTATTATATAGAGGTTGGTGTAAAGTCATAATGAAATCGAAGTCATACGTATGATAGAATTTTGGTGGTGAAGAAAGAAGAAATGTTGAAGGATGTGCTGGATTTTAAATCAGTGAGCGAGTTTTGCATGGGATTATCGGTCCATTTATGTTGTTCTATGTAAAATTAAGTTAGTGGGCCCTTGGAATGAGAGGCGGAAGGTGATACGAAAGAAGTAGGGGGTAAAATTTAAGAGTGAGAAGTCTAAGTGAACAAGACAATAAGGAAGTATGTAAGAGCGCGTCGCTAGTAGAAAATCGGCTTGAAATGTGAACAAGGTCAGAGACTAACGCTGTCTGTGTTCGCTTTACAGGAAGGAATGATGAAAAATGCAAAGCAAGTACTGTGGATGTGCTAAAGCAGGAAGTAAGAATGCTAACAGTGAATGGTGGAATGAAGAGGTGATGAAAGCGGTTAAAGGTAAAAAAGAAGGCGTGGTTGAATGTCTAAAAGCAAATGATGAAGTCCCAAAAGAAAGAAAGATGTTTGGAAATTATATAAGGAGGACAAAAACGAAATGACTAAAAAGGTGCAATACGTAAAGGAAGAAAACAAGAGGTAAAACAGTTTGGAAAGGAGGATAAATGGGGACATACAAGGAAATAAGAAGCTCTTATCTGGAAGAAGGCGCGAAAGGTTAAGAATGAGAATAAGAGGGAATCTGCTTTTTTTTTTTTTTAGGGGCGAATAATGAATAGGGATGGTGCTTTTGTTAACTGAGAAATGGATGTGAGGGGAAGTGTGGAAAGAACACCTTCGAAAATCTGCACATATTAACAGTAATGAAGAGGTGAATAGTGAATGTGTGTGTGGGTTTGATGGTGCAAAGAAAGGGAATAGGTATTTGGGGATAGAGGTTATTAGTAAAGGAGGAGGTTAATGGCGTAAGAGTGAGAAAGTTGAAGAATTAGTAAATCTACAGGAATAGATGAATTACTGGTGAATGATCAAAGAATGGAGGCGAGATGGTGATTGATTTGGATTTGGAAGTTGTGTAATAAAGCGTTTATGGAGGGTAATTCCGAGTCCAAGGGATGGAGGAGAGCGGTAAAATAGTACCTTATATAAGGGTAAGGGAGAAAAAGGGGAACTGTAGACAATTATAGGGGAATAAGTTTTATGAGTTTGTAGGGAGGTATATGCTGGGTATTTTGGTCGAAAGAAGTGCGTTCGAGTGACTGAAGGCTGATTGGTGAAGAACAAGGTGCGTTTAGGAGTGGTAGAAGGATTTTGAAAGTAAACGTAATTTTCAAATTGACACAATGATTGAGAAAATGAAGAGAAAGAAGAATAAATTGTATTTAAGGTTTATTGATTTCAACAGGCGTATGATAGAGTTAATAAGGGGAAGCTTCAATGGCAGGTGTTAGTGATATATGCTGTTGGTGGGTTAGGCTTCTGAATGGAATCAGACAAGTATGTATGCACGATAGTGACGCTTGTGTAAGAATAAATGGTGTCAATGGTTTAGGATTTAATTTTAATAGCAGAGTGAGACAGGGTTTGTGTTATGTGTCTCCTTGGTATTTCAATTTGTATATGGATGGGGTTATGAAAAGAAAATTCGAGGTGGGGTGGCAGGAAATGGTGTAGAATGGTGGAGATGAGTGGAGATGAGTCTTGAGGGTGCCCTACCTATTATAATGCGGGAATGATTTGGTTCTGTGTGGCGAAATCTGAAGAGAGTTTGAAAGAGGATTGGTAAGAGAGATTTGGCAGGGTGTGTAAAAGGAGGGGGCTTGAACAGTTAACGTGGATAAGAGTAAGGTTTGATTGTGAGTGAGGACAGTCCCTTGTGGTATGAAGTTTATGTTAGATGGTGGAGCAGCTGGAACAAGTGTCTGAGTTATAATATTTTAGGATAAATGTTGGATGAGAAGGGGGAACAGATAGAAGATGGCAGGAGTGGTAGTAGGAGAAAGGTTGTGAAGATGGCAAGGAAGGTGGCTGTTGCAATTAAAATCGTTGTTGGGGAAGTAAGGGACTAAGTCTTGATGCGATGAAGTACGGGTCTTACATGAGGGTATGTTGTTACCTGTGTTATTGTATAGTTAGTGAGACTTTGTCTGGAATAAGAAGTATAGTCTAAAGTTCAATGTGTTCAGAATGACAATCTTAGGGGTGTGTGTGGTGAGAAGAATTGATAAAAATGAGGAATTTGAACGTATTAGAAGAGTTGTGTGGTGTGAAGAAAGGGGATAAATGAAGAATAAGATAAAGTATGTCTGAGTCGGTTTGGTCATATGAAAGGAATGGAATGATAGTCGGTTTGTTTAAGCGGATGTATAGTGCGAGTGTGTTGGGAACCGGAACTGGGAGACCAAAGAGAAGTGGATTTAGAGAGTAACGATGATAGAAGGAGAGAAAATGTGAGTTTGGTGAGGCGAGAAGAAGGTGTATAACAGGAGTGAATGGTTGGGGATTGTGAGGGGGTATGAGGGTATGGTTGTGGACCATCTGGGCCAAAGGATGACACCCTTACATTGACCGATTCTAACGCATACGTGGGGTCCATGCGCTGTCCCATTAAGCTTAGGTGGATTTCCTGACTGCGAGCGAGTTCTCACTAATAAATGGTACTGAGGGGACGGTAAATGGGAGGGGCTTCTTTTCGACTTTTGTCATGTTCTTTCTAGCGCTTTTCTTTGTCCGATGCCTCGTCACGACCACTAGCACCTTACTCCCGATTTCTTGGGGAAAAAATGAAGGTAGATAAAAGAAAGAAAAGATTGTAAAGTCTGATATCCTCAGTCGTATGAAGTATCATGTGAGAATGACAAGTGGTGGAAGGAGCAGGGGCAAAGTAACAGGACTTTAAAGCTTAGCTGCTTTTAGCAAAATCAATCTCTCAGTTGGCAAATTTTTCAGAATTTCCAAGTTCTAGATTATGAGAATAAATACTAGTTTTTTGCAAACCCGTCTACACAACAAATTATTTTTATGCGACGGGCTTTGGCAACCTTGTTTATTTCCTTAAAAAAGCTACAGTCACACGAAACTTTTTTGCAACGTGGCATTTTCTAAATTGCTGATTCAATAATATGATAAAAAATGATATTACAAAGAAAGAGAGGTAGTAAAACCATGTAATGAAGTTATAAACAAATATTATGAAATATCAAAATTCAGATATAAAATAATATGGAACCCATAAAAATTTAGAACACAAACTCAGGGGCTTTCTACATTGTAGGAAAATTGAGGAACCAAAAAATGTTCCAATTAAGAGCATATTGCTAAAATTTTATAAGTATAATTTAAATAACTGTAAATTCCACAACAATTGAAAAAAAACGAAAAAAACAAATTTTTACTATTTTTTTTTTCCAGGCTGTGTTTTTTTCATGAAAAAAAAAACCGGTTTTTTTTTCGGAAAAAAAACGAGCATTGTTTTTTACTTTCCAACTTCTAACGCGCTGACCCCCTTTATATTTTCAACTTAACATTAAAAATAGTAATTATTATATTTTATC
>JABUQX010025852.1:0-17857 GCA_015478945.1 Trachelipus rathkii
AATCTGCAGTAATAGATGAAATTACTGGTGAAGATGATCAAAACCGGAGGCGAGATGGTGATTGATGGATTTGGAAGTTGTGTAATAAAAGCGTTTATGGAGGGTATACTTCCTTTATATAAGGGTAAGGGCAGATAAGGGGAACTGTAGAAATTATAGGGGAAATAAGTTTATTGAGTGTTGTAGGGAACGATATATGCTGGTATTTTGGTCGAAAGAGTGCGGTCGAGTGACTGAAGGACTGATTGGTGAAGAACAAGGTGCGTTTAGGAGTGGTAGAGGATGTGTGGATCAAATCTTTACATGAAACAAATGATTGAGAAAATGAGGGAGAAGACAAATAAATTTAATTTAGGTTTTATGGATTTGCAACAGGCGTTATAGGGTTAATAGGAAGCTCTATGGCAGGTGTTAGTTGATAATATGGTGTTGGTGTAGACTTCTATGTGAACAAAAGTAATGTATGGGGATAGTGAGGCGTGTGTGAAAGAATAAATGGTGTCAAAAGGTGATTGGTTTAAGTATTAGTAGCGGAAGTGAGAAGGGTTGTGTTTATGTCTCTGGTTTTATTCAATTTAAATATGTGATGGGGTTAATGAAAGAATTAGAGGTGGGGGTGGCAGGAAAGGGTGTTAGAATGCTGAAAAGGAAAGGAAAAAGGAAAAAAAAAAAGATGAGTGGAGGTACCCTACCTAATTATATGCGGATGATTTGTTCTTTGTGGCGAATCTGAATGAGAGTTTGAGAGATTGGTAGAGAGATTTGTTAGGCAGGGTGTGTAAAAAGGAGGGGTTTGAAAGTAAAGTAAGTAAGAGTAGGGTTATGGTGTGATGAGGATAGCCCTCAGTGTGAAGTTATGGTTTAGATAATGAGCAGCTGGAACAAGTGTCTGAGTTTAAATATTTAGGGTATGTGTTGGATGAGAAGGGAACGGATTTAATGCAGAGTGTAGTAGAAAGTTGTGAATGGCAGGAAGGTGGCTGGTGCAATTAATTGTTGGTGAATGTAAAAGCACACACTCACCTGCTAGGGTCTTGCATGAGGGGTATGTTGTTACCTGTGTTATTGTATAGTAAGTAGTAAAGCAAGGAATAAAAGTAGTAAGATGCTAAAGTTCATGTGTTCAGATGGACAATCTTAGGGCGTGCTAGGTGTGAGAAGAATTAATATAATGAGGAATGAACGTATTTAGAGAGTTGTGTGTGAAAATGAAAGGGGTAAACGGAAGAATAAATGAAAAGTATGTTGAGATGGTTTTTTTTTTCTTGAAAGAATAAATGATAGTCGGTTGGTTAAGCGATTGTATAGTGGTGTGTGTGTTGGGAAGCGACCGGCTGGGAGACCGCAAAGAAAAAGTGGATTGAGTCAGTATAGGAATGTTTGCAGGAGAGAATGTGAGTTTGGCAGAAAGCG
The DNA here is from genome assembly GCA_015478945.1 of Trachelipus rathkii. Lineage (NCBI taxonomy): Eukaryota > Metazoa > Arthropoda > Malacostraca > Isopoda > Trachelipodidae > Trachelipus > Trachelipus rathkii. The sequence goes on from JABUQX010025852.1 coordinate 1,414, forward strand.
AGAAGAAAGGTGCATGAAAGGAGAGAATGGCGGGGTGCTGTGAGGGGGTATGGTTGGTGGCCCCCACCTGGGCCAGGGAATGAACCATACACTTGACGATTTACCCATAGTGAGGGTCCCTCGCGGTCCCGTGAAGCTCTAGGGTGAATTTTCTGACTGGGACGAGTTCTTACTAATTATGGACTGGGCTTTCTTTCTCGACTTTGTCATATTCTTCTACTACTAACTACTTCTCTTTTCCGATGCTTGTCACGCACCTTACTCCCAGTCTTGGGAACAAAAAGGAAGATGAAGAAAGAAGAATAATAAATAATATACAAAAGATATACAAGGCAAAACCCCACATTGACGAGATGCCATAGTGAGGGTCCGTCGAGCGGTCCCGTGAAACCTCTAGGGTGGATTTTCTGACTGAGAGGAGTTTCACACTAATAGGTATAAAGGGGGCGTAAGGCTGGGCTTTCTTTATGACTTGCGTCATATTCTTCACTACCTTTCTTGTGTTCCATGCAATGTTACGCAGCTTCACTCTTACCCCCAAGTCTTGGGTAAGGAAGGTGGGTGATAATATAATAATAATTAATGAGTTTGGCAGAGGCGAAGAGCAAAATAGGAGTGGTAATGTTGTTTAACACTGCCTGGCCTAGGGGATGAAACTCCACATGAAGAGCATACCACATGAGGGCTATGTTCGCAAGCTTGTGAAGCCCTGGATGAATTTTGTTCTTAACTGCGAGGATGGTGTTATTTTAACTGAAGGTCGATCTGCGAGCTTTCACTTAAGGGCAATGGGAGGGGATGGTTATCTACTTAACTATCCCGCTAACGCCTACGCCCCACATCTAGCCGAGGAATCAGATAGGGGAGGATAAACACACTAGTAGTATAATATAATTATAATAACTTATAATAATTACTAAATGAATTATAAATAATTATAATAATATATACATAAATTATAATAATAATAATAATAATAATAATAATAATAATAATAATAATAATAATAATAATAATAATAATAATAAAATAATAATAACAAATATAATTATAATTATAAAATTATAATTATAATATAATTATAATATAATTATATATAATCATAATAATAATAATAATAATAATAATAATAATAATAATAATAATAATAATAATAAAGTAATAACAAACATACTAACTTGTAGCTTCTAATATATAATTTTCCTTCATTTAAAAAGAAGAAAAGCGCGTGTTCAAAACCATGCAAACGTAAAGAGGTAGCTTCAACACCTCTGAAGAAATCGAGGAGGAGATTTTTCAATCTTTTGTACTTCCCGTCGGACTCGAAATCTGGACCACAAAAAATGAGGCAACATTTTGTTCCCACCGAAACTTTTGTGCCCGGGAATGTCTGTCAAACTTTTATAGTTTTCGAGACCTAACTCAACCATGTCAAGTAGATGGTGATCAAACATTCTTCCTGAGAAAAAATAAAAAAAATAAAAATGGCATTAGAAAAAAATTAAATATGGATTTCAATCAAAGTTGGGGGACCGGCCAGAACTGGAGCCTAAGCTGTGGAGCTGAAAGGTTTTGAATAGAGTTGGAGAAAAAATTTGAATGGAGAAAAAATCTTTTTTATTTTTTTTTTTACTATAAATATATATTACTCCATTTATTTGTAAGTGAAAATATAAAGGGGGTCAGGGGAACGAAGTTGGGAGAAAAGTAAATGTTATTAAAGCAGCAACAAGCTCACGATGTATTAATCTTTTTTTCCGAAAAAAAACACCCGTGTTCTTTTCATGAAAAAAAACACAGCCTGAAAAAAAACAAGTAAAAATTGTTTTTTTTTCGTTTTTTTTCAATTAAGTTGTGGAGTTATACATTTTTGAAATAATTATATTATAATTTTTGCAAAATATGCCGGCTAATTTAGGGATCATTTTTTTGTGTTTCCCAATTTCTACAAGGATATGAAGCCCCGTGGTTTGGTGTTCAAAATTTTATGGTTCTGCCATATTTTTATTTAATATTCTGAATTTTGATATTCATATATATTTTGTTTATAACTTCATGTAATGTTTTCTTACTCTGTTTCAGCTTTCAGTAACATTTTATCATAATTATTTAATCCGAATTTAGAAATGCCACGTGCAAAAGTCGTGTGACTGTACTTTATAAGGAAATAAAAGGGTTGCCAAGCCCCTCGCATAAAATATAATTTTTTTTTGTGTAGAGGTTGCAAAAACTAGTATTTATTGCTCATAATCAAGAACTAGGAAATTCTGAAAATTTGCCAACTGATAGAGATGATTATGCTAAGGCAGCTAGCTTAAGAGTCCTGTTACTGCCACTGCTCCTTCACCACTGTCATTCTACACATGATACTTCATAGAATGAGAATATCAGACTTAATCAGTTATCTTTCTTCCTTTATCTACTTCTATTTCCCCAAGAATCGAGTAAGGGAGTGACGAAGCAATTCGAATAAGAAAAGCAGTAGCAAAACATGAACAAAAGTCGAAAAGAAAGCCGGCCTTACCGCCTCCTCAGTACCGATTAATTAGTGAGGAAATCGTCCCGCAGTCAAGGAAATCCACGCCTAAAAGTTAATGGGACAGGCGGACACCCTCACTATGGTTGAGATCGTCAAGTAAGGGTTCACATCCTTTGCCCGATGGGCCCACCAACCATGACACCCCTCGTCAACAATCCACCCACGCATTTCACTCCTGTTATACACCTTTCTTCTCCCCTCGACAAACTCACATTTCTCTCCTTCAAACATTACATTCGTTTACTGACTCAATTCCACTTTTTCCTTCGGTCTCCCAGCCGGTCGGTTCCCAAACACACTCGCCACTATACATCCGCTTAACAAACCGCCCGACTATCATCCTTTCCATTATACCAAACCATCTCAACTACTTTCATTTATTCTCATTTACCCCTTTCTTCACACACACACAACTCTTAATACGTTCATTCCTCATTTTTATCAAATTCTTCTCAACACCTAGCACACCCCCTAAAGATTGTCCCCATCTAAACACATTGAACTTTAGATCTATAAACTTCTTATTCCAGACAATAGTCCCACTACATTACCATTAACACAGGTAACAACATACCCTCAATGTAAGACCCTAGCATCACCTCAAGACTTAGTCCCTTTTTTAGTTTCTACCAGAGATTTAATTGCAACAGCCACCCTTCCTGCCATTCACAACTTTCCTACTACACTCTGCATCATCTGATCCCTTCTCATCCCAGCATAATACCCTGATATTTAAACTCGGAGACACTTGTTCCAGCTGCTCACCATCTAACATAAACTTCAGAACTGAGGACTGTCCTCACTCCACAATCATAACCTTACTATTATCCACGTTAACTTTCAAGCCCGTCCTTTTACACACCCTGCAAATCTCTCTACCAATCCTCTCAAACTCTCTTCAGATATCGCCACACGAAACCAAATCATCGCATATAATAGTAGGGCACCCTCCACTCATCTCCATCCTCCATCATTCTAACACCATTTCCTTGCATCCCCCCTCGAATTCTTTCAAACCCCATCCATATACCAAATTGAATAACCAAGGAAGACATAACACAACCCGGTCTCACTCTGCTATTAATCTAAACCATAAACATTGGACACCATTTATTGCTTACACACGCTGTCAATATCGTCATACATACTTTTGATTCCATTCAGAAGCCTACCACCCAACACCAATATATCACTAACACACTTGAGCATAAAGCTTCCCCTATTAACTCTATCATACCCTGTTTGGAAATCAATAAAAAACCAAAATACAGATTTATTCTTCTTCTCCCAATTTCTCAATGCAAAATTTGTTTCAATGTATACGATTTGATTCCTCAAATCCTCTACCACTCCTAAAGCGCACCTTGTTCTTCACCTCTGTGAAAATCAGTCCTTCAGACACTCGAGCGCACTCTTTCGACAAAATACCAGCATATTACCTTCCTACAACACTCAATAAGCTTATTCCCCTAGTAATCTTAACAGTTCCCCTTTTCTCCCCTTACCCTTTATATAAAGGGAACTATTACCGCTCTCCTCCAAATCCCTTGGAACTATACCCCTCCTAAACGCTTTATTACACAACTTTCCAAATTCCAATCAATCACCATCTCGGCCTCCATTCTTGCAATCATTTCACCAGTATTTCATCTATAACCTGACTAGATTTACTATTCTTCAACTTTCCTCACGCTACTACGCATTACCTCCTCCTTACTAACTAACCTCATCCCCAAATACCTGATTCCTTCTTGCACCATCAACCATACACACACATTCACTGATCACCTCTCATTACTGTTAATAATTGTTGCAGATTTTCAAAGTGTTCTTTTCCACAGCTCCCCTCAACATCCATTTCGATCAGTTAAAAAGCACCCATCCTAATTCATTATTCTAACAGATTCCCCTTATTCTCATTCTTAACCTTTCGCGTTTCCTTCCAGATGAGCTTCCTATTTACTTGTATGTCCCCATTCATCCTCCTTCCAAACTGTTTTACCTCTTTTTTTTCATCCTACGTATGCACCTTTTAAATTTCTTTTTTCCTCCTTATAGAATTCCAAGCATCTTTCTTTGAGACCTTGCATCATTTGGCTTTTAGTACATTCAACCACGCTTTCTTTTTTTTACCTTTAACCGCTTTCAATCACCTCTTCATTCCACCATTCACTTTTAACATTCTTACTTCCCTACTTTAGCACATCCACAACTTCTTTTGCACTGCTACTAACAATTGCTCCCTTCATTTGCCCCCAGATTTGTTCAGTAATAACCACTTTGTTCACATTCAACCGATTTACTAGCGAGCCGCTCTTCTAATACTTATCCTTATCTGTCTTGTTCCAATTTAACTCGTGTCTCCACTTACTTAATTTACCCTACATTTGCAGCCGGCCTCCATATACTTCCCCCTGCCTCTTCGGGCGGCGATGATCCAACGCTCTAATTCCCTGACCTCCCCTTCCATCCAAGCCCCCACTAACTTCAATCTTTAACATAGAACAACAAATAATGATCCGATAATCCCATCCCTAATCTCCTCACTGATTAAACATCCAGCACATACTTCAACATCTCCTTCTTCACCAACACCAAATCAATCATCATACTTTACACTTCGATACCATCTCTACTTACCACACAACCTCTAGTATACTTATGGATACTCTGTGTTTAAAGAAAGTATTACTACACACATACCTCTCTCCTCAAAGAAATCAATCACTTTCCTACCATTTCTCATTTTCTCCGCGCCACCCCAAAAACCACCTGTTATTCCATCCCTTTTTTTGATCACGCCTATCCAACCATTCAGGTTCCCCCAACCACTATCAAAATCTGAAGCTCCTACTCACCCCATCCAGAACATCATTCAGAATTATCCCAAAAAATCGTACTCTCTTCAACGTTTTCCTCAAATGGACCAATACGTCACACCCAACACATACCTTGACCTTTTCAAAACTAATTTAACCCCATTAGAATTCTAGGCTCACGCACACAAACTCTACGCAATAGCTTTGTACCAACAGGTCACTCATCAAATTGCAAAACTCCTTCTCATCCTCTCTCATTCCTTTCCAACACCAAGCACACACAACAATTTCACACCACACCAAATCATTTTCCACTGTTTCCTTCTCATCTTTGTTTCAGTCACAGCGAGCAAATCAAATTTGCCCTTTCTAAATACATCCATCACCTCTCTCCTCTTCTCCTCAACATTTATTCCTCTGACATTCCATGTACCAATTATTTCATATCTGTTATATCAAATTAAATGTGTCTGATCAAGCTGATGAGGCCAAGTGATAATGAGCTTGACAGTAGTCGGTACTCAGTAGTGACTGGGGTCTGGGGAGTGGGGACTAGTGATTTGTGAATCAAAAAGTTGATATTCCAAAGCCAAAAATTTAATTTAGTCATTCACCTCCTTCATTTACAATCCTGGTTTAATTTTAATTTCCATATTTTTATTATTTCATTTGCATCCTTTAAGTCACTTTTGATTTTTTTCATTCAGACTCATTCTATATAAATATTATATACATTAATATTTAAAAGTAAATTTATTTTTATTATTATATAATACAAATGTAAAATACATAGTTTAAATTAGTAAGTAGAGGCCTACAAAAAGCAGTCTGCAGGCTACAACCTACTGTAAATTTTAACGAAAACAATTAATAAAATATAAGAGAAAGGTAGTTCTGCTATTTTATAAATCCTAATGGAATATTTGTTTAATTTCAAGTATCCTTATTTGAAAAATGAAAATACTCAAGTGAAATATCATTATTAGTCTCTAAATATATGTACAGAAAAGAGTAAATGAAAAAAACAAAAAACGGAAAAAAAACGAAAAAAACATGAAAAAACATGTTTTTTTTCTTGAAAAAATACTGTTTTTTTCCCAACCCTAGGTCAGGGGAACCCAAATTAGAAAGCGACAAACAATTTCCCAGCTCCTTACTCCTGGTTTCAATTCCACACTAATAAAAAACTCTAACAGTTGAAAACAGATCCAGTTTAAGCCTACCGTATGTAGAAACAACAAAACTAATTAAGGTGAATATATCATATATATTTAACATCTGAACTAAGTCAATGGATTACTCAAATAAACTTGAACTAATTGATATACCAGTACAACTATAGCCAAATAAATTACCACGGGGAAAAATATGATCTCTCTTTCTGGTGATTACCTCAAAATTTAAAAATTTAGCTTTTGAAAAAGAGAAAAAGAATGTTATACATCACTCTTTCAAAAATATTACTTAAATTTCATCCGATATATTTCAATGGCTCTATCCCATTTTACGCAAAAATTATAACTCACTTAACATTAAGAAATTACTCTTAGACACATGACAAAACAAAAAATGTTATTTAAGGTGGCTTCAAGGATATTGAACAATTTTGCTGATGTTGACAGATTTTCTTCTTTATGGGTACTCCAACAATGCAAAGGTCAAATATACCTTAGTATGGAGTATCACTCATATTGAGGGTGATTCTAGGTCCGGTCCAACTATCATCTGAATAAAGTCAAGAACCAAAATACTTTATCTCTTCTTCGCTTGCCGATTATTTCTACTGGCACTGGCTAATCCTTTAACGAGATTGTCACCCATTTCTATTCCATATAGGCATCCCAGAGCTGACAACTAGATTTCGACTGCCTAAGTAGAGCATTCGTAACAAAAGATAGTCCACATCTTCATACTACTTGTGTGTGGAAATTGACAACTCCTGACTTGAATGTTGTAGCATCTACATTCCATCTGCACTATGCAGCCCTCTATATACGGCCTTGTTTCACACAGTGAATACAGTATTTCTCTTATTAAGAAACGCACCTGCAATTATTTCCCAAGTGGCTGGCAATGATTAGCATCATTTTCATATTCTTCCCACATTGACCTTGAATAGGCATTTGCCCAAAACTCGTCATGATATGTATTTAAAAATAAAATTCAAAATGGAGAGATTTTAAAAATATTCTTTCAGCAACAAGAACAATACAGTAAACATTTAAATCTTGACAATATGAAATCTTATATACTTTAAATACATTTCATCCATCAGACCTCAATACATAACAATATATATCACAACGTTAGAAAATACATTTACTAAGAGTATACTTTCATGTTTTTTTTTAGTTTTCAGGTTTTTTACGTTTTTTCATTAAAGGATATTTTTAAAAATATAAAAAGGCTAATATGGATAATTCACTTGAGTATTTTCATGTTCTAAATATGAGGATACCTGAAATAGATAAACACAGATATCCTACATTTTGATTTAGAAGAATAGCAGAACGTACCGTTTCTCTTAGTATTTATCCAATTGGTTTCGTTACAATTTATAGGTTTGATAGCCTGCGAGACTGCTGTTTGTTCGAGGTTCTTTACTTAGTCTAATTTTTACAAGTATTTATTACTATTTGGTATCCAATATAAGTTCAATATTGTATAATTTATCTTTTAAACATTAATGTTAGGTATTATAAGTTTATTATAGAAAATATCCTAAGAAACAAAACTCAAAAGTGACTAAAGGGATGCAAATGAATATATATATAAAAATATTGAAATTAAAATTTATTCCAGGATTGCTAAATGCAATGATGGTAATAAATGTACTTAAATTAAATATTTGGCTTTAATATATCAACTTTTGATTCACTATCACTAGTCCCCAGATCCCAGTCACTACTAAGTACTGACCTCACTGTCAAGCTCATTTCCACTGGTCATCAGCTCACATTTAATTTTGAATATGACTGATAAGTCATTGATATCTCAGAGTCGTTGAATGTACGTGTGAGAATGACAGTGGTGAAGGAGCAGGGGCATAACAGGACTCTTAAGCTTAGGCTGCCTTAGCATAATCAATCTCTCTCAGTTGGCCAATTTTCAGAATTTCCTAGTTCAGATTATGAGCATATAAATACTGAGTTTTGCAAACGTCTACGAACAAAATCTACATTTCATGCGGAGGGCTTGCTACCTTTTATTGTCTCTTAAATAAGTACAGTCAGCACAACTTTGTTGCATGCTGCATCTTCTAAATTCTGATTAAATAATTATGATAAAAAGTTACTGAAAGCGAAACAGTGTAGAAAACATTAATGAAGCCACAAACAAAAATATTTTTACTTTAAAAAATACAGAAAATTATTTTGAACATCAAAAACATAAAACTGCTTTCAACACTAATTCCAGGGCTTCCAACTTTTAAAACATATACATATTTCGAGTATACGAGCATGCCAGATTTTAGCTGATCATCATATAATAAATCGGTGTTCAATCCTTTTCCAATAGTTAAAAAAAGAAAGAAATACAAATTTTTACTTAAATTTTTGGTCAAGCTGTATTTATTATTAAAAACAAAATCGTTTTTTTCCGAAAAAAAACAGAATTTTTTTTTTTTCCTATCAGAACCCTAATTACACTAACACTTTCACAAAGTTTGAAATACATTATTAAGCATATATATATCTATATATTGTTAATACCTACTCTATTAGTTTAATTGTGTGGTCGTTTTTTACTATGGTTGAAACAAACAAGGAGTGGCATCATACTGTTAGATGCGAATTTCTCCAGGGAACAACGTGCTCAAAAGGCATATTTTTGTTTCTGGTGCATACTGTTTACAAAATGCCTTTTTAAGTGCAAAACTGAAAAGAAAAAAATAATAAAATAGTAAGAAAAGATAAGAAAGGAAAATAATAACTAAAATAAAAAAAATAAAAATAAATAAACCAACAACAAAAATATAAAAATATAATGATATAAAATGAAAAGTAAATATAATAATAACAAAATGACGAAATTCGAGAAAGGAAGAGATTAGGTTGCCTTTCTCTGTCTTATTGGGGTCCTGGTGTCGCTATAAACATACACCAGAAAAAGAATAGCCAAGTAGAACATGACAATTAAGTGCTAGCCAATTGCAGTCAAAATCCACCCCAAGAGCTAAACACGACACAGCGACTCAAGACCCCCCCTAATCAAACTCTCACCAGCAGCGAGTACACAACAAAGCCCTGCCCCCCACAAAATCGACTGCCATATACTCCTCATTATAATGCAACAATTCTTCTCTCCTGCTAAATATCAACCATTCCCTACTCAGAACAATCTTTTACTAACTCCAATCCCACTTTTGTTATTAGGTCTCTCATAGATCGTTCCCACCACTAATACAAACAGCTTAACCAATCAACTACCATCAATCCTTTCCAAATGACCAAATCACTTTAATACACGCTCATTTATTCTCTCAATTTTCCCTTTCTTCATAACACACACTTTATAAACGCTATCCATAGTTTTACCCTAATTCGTTCTCATCACACCTAAACAAAACCCTTTATGAGTTATACCACATCACGCAAACATATAGCACCTTAGACATCAATAAATTTTTTATTTTTTTGAGTGGACTTGTACAGGCAACCTCAGCACAGTCAGCAAGGGCTATACAGTGTTAGAAACATAATGACGGGGAAATCCTTAACGGAACGAAAACATAGGAAACAAGGCTAATTGGCCACCACTCACGAGTTGCCTCTTTTCAATAGGAGAGGCAAAAACGTTATCACTACGAAGTGAGTATTCAGATAAGATGTTCTGAAAGGCGGATGCTAAAGAGGAATAGCTAGCACATCAGGGAATAACTTGTTTCCTAAGGGACGAGATGGCCACGCTATCCACAACAAGATGAACATGACTGAGAGAGACAATTGGAGGAGCAAAATAGACAGCTCGGGGGCACCCTCTGCGACATTAAGAAATCATGGCCGAGAATTGGTATGACCCGACGTTAATTGAGCCACGGAACCAACTCCAGGAAGTGAACTCGCTCCTACTTAGAAGAAGGACCACCGGCTATGAACGGGTTTGAACGCCGCAGTAGTTTGGTGCCCGAGTCATCCTCCGCCCAACATGATGCAGTCAGAGAAGGAAACCCTGGTCGTAATGGATGGAGAGAATCACACAGGGAAATGCCCAGGCGTACAGTAGAGGAAGGTATTTGGGCAACCCGAAACCAGTGGTGTATGTTCGCCCGCTTAGATGTCAATAATAAATATATAATGAATTAATTAATAAATGAAATATTAATATTAATAATAATTTGTTAATGGAAAATAATGAATAATAATAATAACAATAATAAATTATAAGAATAATAAAGAAAATTAATAATGATAATAATAATTAATAATAAATAAATGATAATAATAATAATAGATAATAATAATAATAATAAGAAAATAATACTAATAATATGTTCTAAATATAAGATAACAATAGGCTCATAATCATCTTATCAATTTTGATAATTAATAATAATAGTGTTTTTATACTTGGTTATTCAATTTGTATCTGGATGGGGTTAGTGAAAGAATTAAAGGGCAGGAAAAGGTGTTAAGAATGATGGAGAATGGAAGAGAGTGCGAGGTGCCCGTACTTATCATATCCAGATGATATTTGGTTTGTGTGGCGACTGAAAGAGAGTTTGAGAGAATTGGTAGAAGAGTTTGCAAGGTGTGTAAAAAGGAGGGGGTTTGAAAGTAAATGTAATAAGAGTAAGGTTATGGCTGACAGTCCAGGACAGTCCCAAGTGTGAATTATGTGGATGGTGAAAACTGGACAAGTTCGAGTTAAATATTTAGGAAATAGTTGGATGAAAAGGTGAAGCGGCATGAATTGCAGTGACAGAGTGTTAGTAGGAAAGTGTAAATGTAGGAAGGTGGCTGTTTGCTAATTAAACCCTTTGGTGGGATCAAAGGGAGAAGTTCTTGAAGTATAGGGTCTTACATGAGGTAGGTTGTTATCTCTGTTATTGTATAGTGTGGGACTATGGTGCTGGAATAAGAGGTATACGATCTAAGGAGGAGTGTGCCCAAATGAATCTAGGGCATGTTAGGTTGTTGAGAAGAATTGGATTAAAAGAGGAATGAACGCATTAGGGAGTTTGTGGTCTGAAAGGAGTAAATGAGAGAAAAAGATGAAAGTACCGTTGAGATGGTTGTCATGTGGAAAGGGATGGATGAATAGTCAGTTTGCTAAGCGATGAATAGAAGTGAACGTGTTGGGAATCAACCGGCTTGCAAGACCGAAGAAAAAGTGATTCAGTCAGTAAACGGAATGCCTTGAAGGAAGAGGGAATGTTGAGTTGGGCATGTGAAGTAGAAAGGTCATAACAGGAGTGAATGACGACGGGTTTTGTGAAGTATTAGGCTGTGACCCCACCGGGCACAAGGATGAGGAATCTACATTGACGAGATTCCTATAGATGGGGTCTAGTCGCAGTGCTCGTTAGGGTGGATTTCTGACTGCTGCAAGTTCTCAACTTAAGGGTTATAAGATGGGGTCATAAGGCTGTGGCTTTCTTGTCGAGCTTGCATCATATCCCTGATCTACTTCTCTGTTTCGTCAAGTGCATGTGACGCACCTTGACCCCTAGTCTTGGGGAAATAATAAGGTAGGTGATGAATAATACATATAAAAAAAAATAATTTTTCAGCATTTTCTACATACAGACAAAAAAATATAGGTTCCTGAATTATGACTCTATTAAAGTTGCATTTTACAAATCGCTAATAATAATAGAAGCTTTAATATATAGACGCTTTTTAATATAGTGTAATCTAAATTAGAACTTCATTGATTGCTGAAATTTAAATGGGAATTACGCAAGAATTTATAAATGAAACAAAAATAAATTCAATCAAAAAATGAAATTGAACGACAATGAATTAAGAATCGACCAGAACATTTTGCGAGGACTCTCAAACAGTTTAGGAAAGGTCCAAACGACCAAATCTATTTGGAATTTATGTTTAGTATAGTTACTAAAAGAGGTGTTGACTAAGGATAGTCAGTTGTGATATTGTAATATTGGGATTTTGCGCAATGCTTTTGATAAGGTACCCCATGAAAAGCTGATTCACAAGTTATCTCAAGTGTGGTTTAAGAGGGGTTGTAAATTATTGGATACATGGAGTGTTACACTGTGACAGGAGGAAGTGTGTTAGATAAATGGCCAAATATAGTCATCTATGAATAGAAGTAGGGTGTTCCTTAGTGGGTTCGTGGTTAGGTTCTATTCTTAGATCGCAGTAATTGTAAGTGATTGTGATAAGGGATATAAACATTGTTGATTCTAGTTTTGCTGAATGACATAGCTGTCTATCCTATATAAAAATTATTTGCGGGATATATATAATGGTTTCAAGCATGAATGTTGGTAATTGTACGAGTTTCACCTTGGCATGGAATTTTTCAATGTAAATGCTATTATTAAAACTTAGTAAATTTGAACTTACGAGCGAATATGTATCAAAAAAAAATATTAATAGTTTTTTTTATTTTTGAGTAGTACATTTTATGTATATATTTTTTGAGAAATATGTAAAATGAAAATGAATTCCCCGTGTCAGTAAAATTTTATGACGCTAATTTTGCATTTTTATAGGATAACACTATATGTTTTTTCTCTCTGCTTTTATTGATATATTGCATTCAAGAAAAAAAAATTCCTATTAACTGATAAATGGTTTTGATTATCAACAATTCGATTTTATAGACAGAAACTTTAATTTAAATTTAATAATAAATGTTAATTTTCTATATATATATATATTATAACTATATATACTATAATATGATATATATATATATATATTATTATATATAAATATATAGTATAAATTATATATAATATATATTATATATATATATAATATATATAATATATATATATATAACTATTATATATATAGAATAGTATATATTGATATATATATATATATATTAATATATATATATATATAATTAGATCAGTATTATATATATATTATATAACTAGCTATGAAGATACTCTACTCTAACGTAGGTATGTATTTATTAATAGAAAGGGAAAGCGCCTGTGCATGAAATTTCTCATTTTATTTAGTTACACAATTAGAAAAACACATTTTGCTTATGTAAAAAACAATTTTTCACTAAAAACGATAAAAAAAGTTACATATGATGCAAGCCTTTCATTCTCGCATCAGGGATACTCTCAGGCAGAGGAACAACGCAATCTGAAACTGTAACGAAAAACCCGTATTGTTCGGTTGGTGTATCTTTCAGAGAATTTGGAAGTACTTGAAGACTCATATTATTCATTTTGCAAATGTCTAATTTTACCTCACCAGGTTGTTTTATTAAAAATTGTTTGAATTAGATATTAGAATATTCCAGGACTTCTTCTTGCCAATTTGTATTGTAACAGTTTCCAAGTTTTTCATATTGGTCCATGATAATAAGGTGATTAACAGGATCTCTCTATGATCATGTTAAGAGCTGATTAATAGCTGTCTTTTTTAAGTCTGTGTCCAAGTGTTGTTTTGTTCTTGTTGAAAATCCAGTTGTTTCACCTACGATATATCTTTCACGGATGGTACACGGTATTTGATAGACCAGCTGTCAGAACATTTTTTTTACATTTAGGGGGTCTAAAAATTATTTTTCAGAGAAATAAGATTGGAAAGGATAAGAGTAATATTCGGGAGGTATGAATTTTTTTAATTATGTATTAGTGGAAATGAGGTATAGGTAGAATAGAAGAATTTTGTTTTGGAGGATGGAACCACTAATAAGACTCCTGTTAGCTTTTTGTAAGCTTGATTAATAATGTGATTGGATTTTAATAAGTGGTAAAAGTTTATTTGAATATGTTTCGTATTTAGGTAAGGTGGGGAACAATAGCGGAAGCACGCAGAAATAGAGAAGAAACTAATGCCAATTTGTTGTATTTTTTGGGGGTGATGAAAAACCAGTGGATAGTAGTGAGGATGAAAGTAAAGTTTTTCCTGTAAATGGTGATAATTGTTAAATTGATGAAATCTGCCATACTGACTAATGATCTAAGAAGGTAGCGGAATTACTTGAAGATTTTCTAAACGTGAATGAATTGGAAGGATCAATGAATTGCAATGAAATTTAAGACATCTTGTGTATTTGTATTATGTGAAAGTGCTACAAAAATATCGGTCCAACATATCGTGAGCATAAACCTGTTGTTAAAGTAACGATCAGACAAAAGGGATGTGAAAATGTTCAGTCGAACTCATATAAATATTACTTAAATTGGGGAGAGGGGCGAACCCATGCTAAGTCCAGATGCTTGGGTTAATAAACTGACCATTGAAAAACGAAAAAATTAATTGATAGGGAGAGATTGATAAGTTTTTTATAATAGTTTTGAAAAGGGAATGACAAATGTAATTGTTTTCAGTAGATCGTAGCTTTCATAAAAAGGTCTAGTGGTGAAAGGGACAGGGCAACTGATGGAACAGTGAATGACATCAAAGCTTAAAGAACTATGCAAAGAAGAAGGTTAAGATTTGTGTGTCGCAGTAGAATCTCAGAGTATTTTCTAAACTGGCAAGTGGCTATATTATTGACTTAAGGGTGTCCAATTCGACTTTGCTACCACGAAACGCTAAATTATAAATGATCACTATTAAATATTGGAAATGAATCAAACGTAAGGGGTATTATCTTTGTTGACTTTGCGGTGAGTTCCCCACAGAATTGTGTGGAGGAGTTTCATATATGAGGTGAGAGTTTTTAATACATCTTGAATCTTTTAAAAATGTTTTTAAAGTTCAGAGTTAAATAGATTTTGAAAGTTATTCAGGGTTTTTTTGTTTAAACATAAATATATATTTTTCGTTTTAAAAAGATCGTAGCATTTTTAGACAATAATGTTTTTGTCCTTATATACAATTAAATTACCTTTATCTGATTTAGAAATACTATGTTTTGATTGAATTTGAGACTATTTAAAGCTAAATAAAAGATTGATTGACACATTTCGTCTTAAAGAATCAAAATATTTTTTCAAAGTATACTCTTTAACGAATATCGTTGTTACAATACCTTCTTTTTCTTATCATTTCCATTTTATTGTAAGTCTCCAAATTCTGATTTTGCAAGTAAAACTTTTGTCGGATGAAAAGACAAACCAAAACCCAATTTGATTTTTTCATATGTTTTTTTCGGATTGTAGCTAGATCAATAAAAATAATATTTTTTTGAAGATCAAACGCTTTAATCCATAAAACCTATATTGAAAGATATGACGTAAACTTATTTTCTATTGCACTGGTTTGGCAGACTTGATCTGTGTTCATAGCACAAATATGTGCGAAGGTGATCAAACGTGATCAGTAAACTTGCAAGTTATTATAAGTCCTTTGTTGTAACAATAGAGTTTGAAAATTTTTAAACGGCATTATTAGAGCTTACAAATCTAGCAAAACTCTTTTTGTTTTCGAGATTTTTGTTTCAGTAAAATAAATATCTATGCATTTCTGGAACGGACGTAAAGTTTATCATTGATTTTTGAGAAGATTGGGGGCAACAATTAGATGGGGATAAACAAGATTATTTCCCAAACATTTTTAAACCAAATCTTAACTGTTACGTTATTCACATTCGCAAGATAATCAAACTAATGCATATATAGATGGACACACTCTTTCCTTGTTAAGTAATCCAATCCGTTCGTATCGGTACTGAAAATATTATTTATGAAGAATAAAATAAGCGAAGTGGTATATTTATTATTTGTATTATTAAAAAAAATCGTTTGGGAATCTATGGGTGCCTCCCGAGTCCCTCAAGAATAATGAATATTTAACTCCTGGTTCCCAGAAAGCAGATATAATTTTAAAAAACCTGGATAAGCATAAATAATCTCGAAAATCAAAAAAAAGGGAAATTAAAATAGCTCTTTAAATTAGGAAAACATTTAGCCAATGTTAAATTTGACCTCAAAAACCGAATTGGGAATTAATATAATTTTACTAACATTCTGCAAAGT
>JABUQX010025853.1:0-2500 GCA_015478945.1 Trachelipus rathkii
ATTATAATATATATAGTATATATACATATTAGATTGTCCCCCCCAAAAAATCAAAATTTTGCCACGCACACCCTCTTATTTTGTGCCAATTGTAAAATTAGGGAGATATACAAAATATTATTAGTCTATTTAATATTAAGGGTTCCCTCATGCAGTGTGTTACATTTGCAGAATTTTTCCATTTAAGATTAGATTTCGAAATCTAAAAAATTTTATTGGTTAATTCACCTCGTAGTATTAATTATTTTAAGTTGATACCAAATATTCCAGGAAAATTGATTACCTTATCAGATATCAAGTTTATACAGTTGTGGAATTGTGCTGTTTTGTTTAAGTGATCATCAAGAAATTTAAAGGTAATTTCCTAGGATATTTTTACTTAAATGTTCACGAGCTTTTTTTTAAAATAAAGTAAAACGATTCATAATTTGAAAATATTATTATATAATGATTGCAAATATAAATAATGCGCATTGCTGTTATAAGCACCATTTTTGGTTTAAATAATCAAAATTAGTAATGTTCAATGTACATTTATGCATATTGCCTACTATTTCATACATTTAAACTTTACATTTAAGTAGGTATTAATAATAAAAACATTCGAATAATTTAATTTCCGTATTTGTCAAATACGCAACATGTATATTACGCACATTGTTTAATGCTTTTTTCCCAGTATCATTTTGAACTGGACCATTTGATTATTTTTTACGTATTTATTTTTAGAAAATGTGTACACGAAACCTTAATACTGTATGGATTTTGGGTTTATTGAGATATGAACCACTGAATGGGCTTCATCAACTACCTACTATGGGAGAGGTTCTTCAAAGAATAATGTTTTTCCGTCGAAAAAATAACATGTCTAAGGCGGCAGCTGCTAATAATGTAGTAGTCGACGAAGTTATGGCCGTGTAGATTCAGGGATCTATTCCTACATCCCACAAGCGGAAGTGTGTTGAGAGGATCAAAGCTTTTTTGAAAGAGTATGAGAATATTTGTAGAAATCGAAATCGTAAGGGAAAAGGGAAGTTAGAGCTGGAAACGGCATTTCAAGACGTTAAAGACAGTTTTCAATATTGCTCATGCAGATGCAATGGATCAATCAATCAAAGATATAAAAGATAAAATGTTTTTGGAGGATCAGCTAACTGTGAGAAATATGTACATTGGAGGAAAGGATGTAGAGTTTGCTCGCAGAGAAGCTAGGCGGGAAAAACGTCGATCGTTTGAAGAAATGAGAAAGAAGAGAAGCAGTGAAGAAATGGAATTACTACGAGCAACAGTGACAATAGAAAGTTCTTCTTCGGACTCCACGGATGAATGTATATCATCTGTTCCTACATTTTACCAATCAGCTTCGAAGGAAGTCAAAATGATAGTAGAATGTGGTTCCTATTTGGACTCAAAAATCGAACATAAATCTTCTGTTCCTACACCTCATCAATCAGCTCATAAGGGCAAGCAAGTGTTGCCAAGAATGATTATTGAAGATCCCAATTTTGCTACATCTCTAGACAGGACTGGAACATCAAATCGAAAAGCGATGCACATTGTTGCTCCGGCACTCACTTCAGCAGGAGTGGAATTATCTTCGGTCCCCTTTTCCAAATCAAGCTTTCATCGTTCTCGTAAGAAATCCAGGAAGGACCTGGCTGATAAAATCAAAACTGAGTTCAATCCCAATACGCCCCTTGTTGTCCACTTCCATGAAAAATTCTCCCGGATTCAGAAATAAATATATGTGAGCGATTAGCAGTGCTGGTCACGGGCAAAAATACTGAGAAATTGTTGGAAATCCCAAAAATAACTACTGCAGCAGGAGAACAGATTGCTGGAGCTGTCCTTAAAGTGATCAACGATTGGTCGAAAGTTAAACCATGGATTGCTGGCCTCTGCTTCGACACCACAGTGGCTAAAACTGGTGTTCACATTGGTGCTTGTTCGATTATCCAGGACAAATTTGACCGGCACCTTCTTTTCCTTGCTTGCAGACACCATATCATGGAAATGGTAATTACTTCAGCATTTGACCTCATTTTCAAATCTTCTGGCCCAGATATTCCTTTGTTCTCTCGTTTCAAAAATCAGTGGCAGTTTATCGACCAGACAAAAGCTGTTCTGTTCAACGATGATGATGAGAGCGATGACCTTTCAAAATGGGTGATGACGAAAAAAGATAAAAATGTTCACTTCATTGAAAAACAACTTAAAGTTTGTCATCCAAGAGGGGATTATCGTGAGTTTCTGAACCTCGCTTTAGTTTTTCTCGAAGGCCATGCCAAAGGAGATTTTAAATACAGTCGTCCTGGAGCATGCCACCGGGCCAGATGGATGGCCAAAGGTATTTACTATCTTAAGATTTATCTCTTTCGAAATCAATTTCAATTGACCCCTTATGAGGTCCAATCATTACGTAGGATAAATATCTTTGCCACCACAATCTATCTAAAGAAGTGGTTTGAAGCTCCATTGACAGTGGACACGCCCGTTAATG
>JABUQX010025853.1:12500-15000 GCA_015478945.1 Trachelipus rathkii
GGAGTACTATCGAAAAAGAAGGTTTGGCCATAATTTTTGCCGTAAAAAAATTGATTATTATATATATGGTAAGGAATTCATCCTACAAACCGACCATCGTCCGCTTGTATATATGCAGAAGGCAAAATTCATGAATTCAAGAGTGATGCGTTGGGCCATGATGTTGCAAGGTGTGAAGTTAACTCTCCAGTCAGAAAACGGGAAAGATAACGTGATAGCCGATTCTTTTTTATCTCGGCAGATGAATTAACGACATAGAAGCATCATACCCCAATGTCGTCTTAGAAGGGGTGTGTGTCACGTTATAAGCACACTGAGGTTGGGAATCTGAGCTTCATCACTCACGATCGGCCAAATAGATTGCATCAAATAACTATCGTCTAAATTATGGAGAGAATTTATTATTTTTATCAATTTATTAGTATTATTATTATTATTCGATAAGGATATTAATGTTAAAACTCTATATATTATTTTGATCAGCTATTGCGAATTCTGCGCTAAAATTATTTATAAACTTAACATTTGAGTTTTGTATTCAAAAATATTGGTAATTTGTTTTTTATATTTAGAATATAGTTTATTATATATATATATATATATATATATATATATATATATATATATATATATATATATATATATATATATATATATATATATATATAATAAATATATATTTATATATATATATATATATATATATATATATATATATAATGTAAAATTATGTATAGGGCTTTTTGCCTAATCACTCGTGCTATAAATATCTATTAAAATATTATAAAGTAGTACTTTATCTTTTCATCAGCTGCTCACTTCGTTCACTTTGTAATACTTTCTTCAGAATTGAATTGTCAGAACTTATAAGGAAAAGATCTTCTTCTCGCTAAACAGCGAGATTTATAATCCCCTAGACAACAGAATTAGATCTATATTTACAAGAACCCGCAAGAAGCAATCGGCCCTTCATTGAATATAGATGTGAAATAAAGTATATATATATATATATATATATATATAATATATATATATATATATATATATATATTTATATATATAATATTATATATATATATATAGTATATATATAGTATATTTTTAATTAAAACTATTATTATTAATTATTAAATAACATTATATATTTAATTATTTTATTATTATTATTATTATTATTATATTATTAATTATTATTATTATTATTATTGATATTATTATGATTATTATTATTATTATTATTAATTATTATTATTATTATTTTATTATTATGATTTTATTATTATTATTTTTAATGATTTATTATTATTTTATTATTACTTATTAGCCTGACTCAATAATATTATAAATTTATTAATTAATTAATTCTTATAATTCTTAGTAAGCTTTATTGTTATTATTGATAATTACATTTATTATTTATTATTATTATATTATTATTATTATTATTATTATTATTATGATTTATTATTATTATCTTATTATTATTATTATTATTATTATTTATTATTATTATTATTATTATTATTATTATTTATTATTATTATAAGAATTTCAAAACTAATTAAAATAAATAATATTTATTTTATTTATTATTATTATTATTGATTATAATTATTATATTATTATTATTATTATATTATTGTTATTATTATCTATTATTATTATTAATATTCATTATTATTTTTATTATTATTATTTTATTATTATTATATAATCATTAATATATTTTATTATTATTATTATCATTATTATTATTTATTATTATTTTATTTATTATTATTATTATTATTATTATTATTATTATTATTATTATTATTATTATTATTATTATTATTATTATTATTATTATTATTATTATTATTATTATTATTATTATTATTATTATTATTATTATTTTATTAATATTATTATTATTATTATTATTATTATTATTATTATTATTATTATTTTACCTAGCTTTCAGTTTAAAATAAATTTTAATTTTAAATTTTTCTCCATTTAAATATTAAAATTTAATTGTTACCCATAAAACAAAAAGTTTAATTATTTTTACTAATATTTTGAACAGAAAATTTATTTACATAAAATATTTAAAATTGCATATCACTTTTAATACATTATTATAAATTTGTTTCTGAATAAATAATTTTGTATAGGTTTTATATCTGGTATCACAATGCATTCATTTTCAGTGCTATGTTTCACATATTTCTGAGTGTTCGCACTCGAAAAAAAAATGTGACAACATCATCTACCTTTCCCCCCCCAAGACTTGGGTTAAGGGGCTTGACATGCACTTTAAAAAGAAAAGTAGTTGAAGAATATGACATAAGTCGAAAAGAAAGCCCAGCCTTGCCTCCCCCTCTATACCTATTAGTGAGAACTCGTCGCAGTCAGAAAATCTACCCTAGAGCTTCACGGGACAGCGACGGACTCTCAATATATCGTCAGTGTAGGGTTCATCCCCTGGCCCAGGTGAGCCACAACCATACCCCCTCAC